>JAGFPH010000109.1:424923-446440 GCA_018207615.1 Philaenus spumarius | reverse complement strand
AATTCTTAGGTTAGGCCTAGAATGATAAACCAACACATGTATTTACATTTATTACCATAGCAACCAATTGAATAAAATAACAGATAATATTATTAGCAGTTTGCTATAATATTTTCATTAACAGCTGATTTCAAAATTTGAAGCAATTATTTTTGAATTTCTAGCTTTTAGGTTAGGGTTTTAACGTGTAGACCTGAGCCTTGCTGGTACTTTTAACCATGATTATAACTGCACGAATAAAATATAAGAAATAATTTGATTTGATCATTTAACATTATTTACATCTTAGTTTTGAGGTTATTATTAATACTACACCTTTATTATAATTAAAACATAACATATGTTTTTAAAAAGTTCCAATAGGGGTTGGCTTGCGGAGCACGCAGGGGTCTCCCCTAGTATAGTATATTTTATAAAGGACAAATTTCTTATCCACACAAAAACATTCAGATAGATAGGGGATGTTTACTGTTTAAATAGATTTTTATTTGCAAAAGAATAACAACTTTACACAATACCGTAGTTTTCAAGGCAATGGCTCCTGCTTATATATAAAACTATACAAACATCTTTAATGTAAATGAAAAATCTTAATTTATTATAAAATGTTCTATATAAACTAAATATATTACTTTTTAACATGATTAATTCTATAGGATTAGTTTAGTAAAAGGCCAAATAAAATTCTATTTTCTATTTTTGCTTTCACATTTTTAGCATTTAATAGTAAAATATCTCTTTATCTCAGAAAACAAATCTAAGTTCTGATATCTTAGGGAATCATATTGCTGTTTTATTCAAATTTTTGTCAAATGTGCAGATTAATAATACAAACTACTATAGGGAATTCAAAGTAAAATAAAATCAATTAAAATTTGCTGGTAAATTGAACTGAACCAATGCTACAAAAATCACAAAAAATTTACTTAATTGAGACATTTTAAAGAGATAATGTTTAAACAATTTTATTTCACTTTATCAATTAAATTTATAATCATAGATGAATGGCCATTATGTTCGTTTGTCTAGAAATAAATGGCATCACTGTTTCACTTCTGCGGAACAGTGCCTATGAATTTCAGCAATAGAATTGTTGTTTTCCTTTAAGAACTGAATCAATCCATAAAATTTATTTACTAGGTTTTAAAATTAATATTTTTAATCATGGACTACCTGAAATGATTTTGTCAGCTTTGTCAAAATCTGTTAGAATGGCTCTTTTTGTAGTTGGATAAAAATCAACACAGAAATATAATCCTTCCTAATCTTTTTAAGTTTTTTTTTCATAACTTGTTTAACAACTTTTTTGTACATACAAATAAAATTGCCAATAATAATTTGAATACTAGGGAAAGTACTCATTTTCAATATGTAACTATAATTATCTCCAAAACTACATGTTAGAACTTCACCTCTTTGAAGTAAAATCCCGTATTAAATTATGTTTAAGGTAATGATAACCACCCAGGTTTTTCGTATTTAAAAAAAAAAAAAAAATTATGTTTAGGAAATTGAAAGGAAATACAATGTACTATTAATACCTAAATATTTTTCTCTTTCCTAAATGGTTTGTAATCTGTGCTTCTCTGTTTTATATTTGTGATATTATAGGTACGATGCCACAAACACAAGGGCTTAGAAGTATGGGACCTCCTCCAAGTGGGCAGATAGTACAACCTCCACCACCTCAATCCTCTATGGCACCTCCTCCCTCCATGGTACCTCCATCAAGTACATCACAGATAGAGACACAGATTGGTGATTTGAATATTAATGGACAACGAACTCAACTACCTATGCCTAATGTAAGTAAATATTCAGTTATAGTTTGATTATTGTAGCTCATGCATCACTTTAGATGGCGACTTTGTCGTTGAAACTCGTTTGAGTTAGTAAACATATTATCTGTGAGATTCTGAGTTCAAGTTTTATTCTATCAAAATATCTTCTCACAAGTCAAGCTCAATATTTACAGTAGAGTCCCGGTAATTCGAGTCTCGATAATCCGAAGTTCCGTGTAATTCGAGCCACAAATAGCATTTAATGTGACCATGAATTGTGACACATTCTTGCTGCTGGAAGGATACCGATCTTTAAAGTTTTGTTTTCCAATAAATCTGTCAAGAGCGTTTGTACAATAAGTCGCCGTTATAAATGCATAACATTTTTTATAATGCCCTGATCCATTAGCTGTACAACTAAAGTCATGTTCGGGGGGGGAAGTTAAATAACCGTAATGTTGTTCATATATGTGGGATAGAGTTATGCGCAGTACAAGTGTCAATAAACAAGATGATTGTTCTGTTCTGTTTACAAAAGGTTTTGTCGAGAATTAACAACAGACAGAGATTGGGCAGAGCATCAATGACAAACTACAGTATCGGTACCTAGAGAATTCTTAGAAACCGGTACCGCGTCCAGAATTACAATACGTGTACAAATGCAAATCCTGCCCCCTATGTCCAGCCACCTTTCTACCAGACCAGCGATCCCCCCTACCCCCCTCTCTACCTATTTATCCAGCGATCCCTTTCACAGTTCACAGCACAAGGTTTATTTTTAGTGTTGAAAAATAGAAGTTGACTTCGAATTATCCATAATTTGTTTACATTGATATCATATAAAGTTCAAGGTACCGAACCGAAACTTCGAATTAACGGTAATTTCGAATTAAAGATGTTCGAATTATCCAAATTCTACTGTCTATACAAAAATAACATCAAAACAAACTTTTCCCGGCACTTTCGTATCCCCCTGGCGTGACATCGCAGCTCGTAAACGTTGCAGTGTAGTTAAACAAATAACTATTTATGATTTTTCTAATAAGTAAGTTTCTATTTTTTACTGTGTATAAAATTACTTTTTTACCTCAGTGCTCAATACAGAATAGTGTATATGTAATAAAACTTTATTCTTTTTGGAGATACGAGGACTATAAATAATAGTTTTATCTTAACCTCTACATATTACGTGTACAATCCGAGGTACTCTTGGTCCCATTCAACTCGGAATATCGGGACTCTACTGTATTTATAAGTAAATATTGTTTATAACATTTTAAGCCAACTGAGTAAAGATTAAGGATTAATTTTACATATATTGAAGCATAAGATTCTGGTTTTTTTTAAATAAAAGAACAGTGAAATGTAAGAATCACCAATTTGTTAGATAAGCTAAGAACTAACCTCAAAATTTGCTTAACAAAAATAACCAATTTAGAAATTGAATAACTTTGTAATCATAGAGTACTGAACAACCAAATTAAATCTAAAACCTACCTTTCTTTTAATTTCGACTTACCTTTTGTTTGTTTTAACTATGAAACATAGGTAGGCTATAACATTCAGACATCAACAACAGTTGACGGTAACCTAAAGCGGTTAAATAAGAACCTTTTTACTATTCTTATGTGAACTTATTTCATATTTAGATAATTAATTTTATTAAAACCAAAATAATATTGTACAGTATGACCTGTCGCATCCGTACCCTCCCTTAACCATCCGCATCTCCAAACAAATTTTAGTATTTTGGTTGTGTGGCGGATGGAATGGAAAAGTGAAAGTTGCAGCTAGTATGTTTGCGCGCCGTGTCTAGGCTATTATTCTTAGCGACTGTGACCTTGAAATGATCAATGACTCTCTCCCCGAAAATCAAAACTTTTTTCAAAAATGATGTAGTTATTAGCATTCCTTTATGGTACTGTTGTAAGTAAAATTTAATTTTATATTTTACCCGCCTACCGGTAATTTTGTTAAAGCGAGAGTATTTATAAGTACAGTATTGGACTTACATACTTTAGGTATTTAATTACTGTATACTGTAATAATTAAAATTGTGTTTTTACAATGTAAACTGTTTTCTTTCTTTGTTTACTTTTAATTACCAATAGTCTATGGTTGTTTATAGAACGTCAATTTGTTAGCCTATATAGTACATTATAGTACAGTAAATACAAGTCCAAACCGCTTGAAACATCTAAAAATAGTATTAAAAAATAATGGCTTACACTGTCTTGGGCCCTTTGGCTATTTATAAATGACCTTGCTATATCCGTATTTTTCCATATCCGAATATGACAGGTTGTACTGTATGTTAATAAATTTAAAAACAAAGTGAAGGAAATGTAAACTAGGTTAATAGTTTAGAACAAACTAATTGTACAGTTATTAGAATATGATCGATCGATGTTGAAAGGTTAAGAAACAGTGTATAATAGCAGCGATATATCGAATTGCATTGGTGTCTTGGCAGTGATTGATAAAAAACATACAATATTTAAAGTGAATATTTCTTAATTCAAATCATTTTAAAAACAGTTTTCTACGGTAAATATTACAAAATCTTATAATATTGGAAGAAATACGATAAAATTAAACTTATCACGAAAAATACTAACCTAAACGCCTTAAGCTAAACGAGTGATAGAAAATATGCAAGCGATGGCAGTGTCCCACAGTAGTCCGGGATTTTTGAAAATTTAATAAACCACCAAGGGCATTATTACTGTACAGTTCATACAATTTAGACCTATTATTTTCCATCCTGAAGTATTGAAAGTTTATGAGAACAGTTTAAATAATAATATCTTGGAAGTAAATGCAATTTGAATAGTATAAAAGCTGAATAAACTAACATACCACAAGCGGTATTGATTTCTAATTGAAGACAACCTATGCTTATAGGTAATATTCAACTTTGATTTTTCCAACAAGCAATACTTTAAATTGAGTTTGAACATTTTTAACTATTTTGAACACTATATAAATAAACTCTGTAAACATTTTGTTAATACCTATGTCTGTTTTATAGTTTAAGAATCCTATAATATATAACCAATTGTCTTGTTAGTTTTTAAGTTGTACATTTTCCATTGCACATTTAAAAGGCCAAAACCAGAAACCTGAGTTTAAGAAGTGCAAATATTTTGGAAGTTTAACAATAAATAAATAGGTAAGATTATTCTGAGTGCTCTAATAAAGCAAATAACAAGGAAACTGTAATAAGATCAAATAATATAAATTGTGTTGAATAAAAAATTAACCTTGTTAACTGAAAGGATTTATCATTTCAAAAATTTAAGGTTATAATACAAATTCAAATTTCCTTAAGTGAAATATCTTTTGAATAACTATTATTATTATTATAAGTTTAATGATTGTTTTATGCAGCTACGTTACACGTCTGGATAGTTTAAATCCAGGCGTTGGCGTTGGACTACTTCTGTCAGTTTAATAAAAAGCAAAGGAGTTACAACATAACTTTTATTTTCAGTGACTAAATTCTTAATATTTTTTTAATGAAATCATAACAGCACTATTCGTTTATAGTTATCAAATTATTTATCTGTCCCAAAAGATTCAAAAGGAACAAACTTGATTCAAATTAACAAAGAAAACAAATTATGAAATAAAAATATTCCAATCATAAGATATTATGAAAAAATTCAAATAGATTATATGTCTATAATTAAGTAGTTAATTAAATTGAAAGCTATTTACAATATCAAACAAGAAAATATCCCATACCTACTATTTCTTATATAATTGATCTTTGAATTATATTATTTATGAATAGCTTTCATTAAAACTTAGAAAAGTTGAAAAATGAGTTCATGTACATTTAATGTTTACGAAATTCTATCTCGGGGTTCGGTTTTCGTGCCGGTTTATCCAAATTTTAAAGTAATTCATCAAATATATCTATATACAACAAATGAAATATACATTTACAATAAACATAACAACAAATCTACATACAAGTTCATCAAATAAAAGAAATTGTTTACTCATTAATCTAGTCAAGTAACACTTGGAAATAAGTTATTGATTTTTAAAGTAAACACTTTGAAATCTAAAAAAAATGTAACTTCTTTTATAGCACAAGATAAAGTACAGTCGACTCTCGATAACTCAAAATTTACGGGACTACAATTTTTCTTCGAGTTACGTGTAATTCGACTTAGGCATAATTCGAGTTATAGAGGTTATTCTTGATTAAATTCGACTTACAGAGGTAACGAGATATAGAGGTAAATCAAATGAAAATTCGAGTTACAGAGGTAAAGAATAGTGTACTGTACTGTACTTTATTCCCTACAGCCTCTACAAAACTAAGCTTTTAACTTTATCAATAGAAAATAGGTGTACTTACAGTATACATAATAAAAAACGTGTACAAACACAGTAAACAGTACAGTCCATATATTAATTTCACTGATTAAAAAAGTCCGTAATCTTCTTCTGCTTAAGACTGTTGGCAACACGATTGTCAATCATATTTTCGATTGAAACAATCAAAGAAAATACACTGTCTGGTACATCACCGGTTTTTTCTAAAAACATACATAAAGTATGTACTGCAGCTTTGTCTTCTTTAGGTGTAATGTCTACTGGCACCTCTTCTTCGTTTTCTTCGTCAGAAGGAGCATCTTCCTCGTTGGTTAAGGATTCCACAATTTCATCATCAGTTAACATACCGGTTACTGCTACCCATTCGTTGACAAGTGTAAATTCTTCAAATGTTGGTATCTTGTCTGATGACAGCTGCTTTGTCATCTCGTTCCACTCAGCCTCTATGTTGACGTTTGGTGGTTCCACTTCAGCTTCCATCTCTGGTTCCATTTGTGGTCCGACTTTTGTTTCAGCTGGATTTTCTTCCGGTCCGAATCCACATGACTTGAAGCAGTTAGCTATTATTTTGTCCGTTATGTTTTTCCAACATTTGTTGGCAAACCGAATGGCCTGTAAGAGGTTGATAGTGCACACATTTCCATCTTCAATGTCAGAAATAAATTTTCTAACCACTTCAGTTCTGTAGAGTACCTTGAAGTCTTTTATTATTCCTGCATCTAACGGCTACAATTTTGATGTGGTGTTGGCTGGCAAAAATTTCACATCAACCCATTTTAGAGGAGGAATCAAATTGTGTCCTGTACAGTTGTCCACAAACTTGAGAATTTTTTCCTTCTTTTTCCCCATAGTTTTATCTAGCTTAGTCAACCATGAGGCAAATAACTCTTTGTTCATCCACACTTTCTTATTTGATGTGTATTCAACTGGGAGGGACTTTACTCTTTTAAAGCATCTAGGATATTTTGCTTTGCCTATAACGAGGGGCTTTAACTTGGTTGAGCCTGTCATGCAAGTAAAACTGTAACTCTTTCTTACCTATGTTTGTCACCTTCATTTTTCATCTTTAAACTGATATGTTTAATCAGGGAGGCACTTGAAGAACAAAGCTGTTTCATCAGCGTTGAAAATATTTTTCCTATCATAGTTTTTCAAGATATTTTTCAACGTAACCTTCCACTCATTACAAAAATTATTGTCCACCGCCGCACTCTCACCGCAAACTTTCTTAAACGTAATATTGTAACTCTTTTTAAAATTTTCAAGCCAACGTTACTGGTCTTAAAATTGCCAAGACCTAGACATTTTGCAAATTGTTCGGCCTTTTCTCTAATTAATGGACCCCCAAGAGGAATGTTATTATCTCTGCATTGCTTAAACCACTTCGTCATGCACTCTTCGACATCAGGAAACTCAGCTGCTCTCGTCCTCTTACAATTAACATTACTCTCAGTAGCTTGCCTTTCGATTTCTGCCCGGTCTTTCAAAATAGTTGACAGAGTACTACCTGGGATGTTGAACCTAGCAGCTATGTCTTTCTTCTCCTGCCCTTCATTCACCATATTAATTATCTCCAACTTCTCACCAACAGTCAATGTTTTCACTTGTCTTTTCGCGCTCATTGTCACTCGAATACTGTACGCACAAGCACCGCACGATGTAACAGTATACTGTACTTTGACAGCAGACAGACACTGGGCCGGGTACCGGATATGATTCACCGTAACGACCTGTACGCCGGGGTTTCGAATTACACAGGTCCGTTGAAAAAACTTCGAGATGTAAAGGTAAACTTCGACTTGTGCAAGTAAAGTGCAAATTGAATTTGACTTATCTACTGAACTTCTAGTTATAGAGATAATTTTTATGTCTCTTCGACTTATAGAGGTAAAATATAACCGTAAAATTATTTCGAGTTATGTATTGTTATTTTTTCGACTTAGACAGGTTTTTCCAAAGGATTGAAAATAATTCAAGATATCGAAGATTTCGAGTTATCGAGAGTCGACTATACAAGGGAAATGAATAGGTTAGGTCTCACCAAAGTAGAATTTCTTTCTGCAACTTAAATTTTATTTATACCATCATAAGTAATATTCTCATGATTTAGAATTTGGTCATCTCTTCTTGCATTTATAACTATATTTCTTCTTTATTTGTGCTAATTTCGCACAAATGGTTTTTGTATAGGAACAGAGAACGTATGCGTTGAACTAAACTCGACCAGACATTAGGTCAGACTGCTACAATAATCATAATTTTCTTTGTTGTAAAAATAGGCTTTCTCTTGGAAAATGTTAAATTTGTTTATCACACTTCACGTTTGGTTTATATTTGAACCAAACGTCTAAATTTTGTTATTTTTCACCTTAACAGTGGTTTTTACTTAAATTATAGAACAATTTTGAATTGTTAAATTACTTAAGGACTATTTATTTTAAGTATTAAACTAGGAAATAATTCTCTTGTAATCATAAAACAGATATTTTAGAAATTTATATTTTGAAATAAGTCCGCAAATATTTTCGACCAATCATGTCACTAGGACACGCCTTACTTGTAGGCTATAAGTCAATTTCTCATCTGAAATATGGTAGATGACCATGTTTTTTTCTTTGAATTAGTGTTCTTTTTAAATGTTTGTATTAGATTACTACATTATTTGGAAAGCTGGTTTATTTCGGAATAATTTGATATTTGTGGCTGTGTGATACCTATTTTTGCTAAAAGAGTGTTTATAGAATTTACTTCCATTGTCTGAAGTTTTCGTCTTTTATAATAGGTTCAACTTGTATGTTGATAAGTTTAATTTTGAAGGTTTTCTTATATTTTTGACAATTTATTTACATCCGATAATGAGGTAGATTATTTAGAATGTAAATTTTTATTTATGTTCGGTCAATTATTATGTTTAAAAGTTTAATTTGGTTTAGAAGGTTGTCTGTAGTCAACTTACTTTGTTTACAAGGTTAATCTACTATTTCACTGCTAGATGTTGTGGTCACTTCTTTTAAGTGCTCAATTTTTATGTTAGATGTGATAAATACATACTACGACAATTGAAAAACAGCTTTAACAAACTAGCTACTTGTGCTTCTAGTGTTTAGGTACGAAACTACAAACTCTAAAAATGTGAACACTAACACTAACATATAAAATGTAAATTTGAACATTAAAACTTGTATTTGATTACCGTAGATAAAAAAGTTACTTTTTTTCTAGCCTTGAACTATATATATTGACTTTTAAAGTGTCACTTTTATTGGCTAATGTTAACAGTCCGGACAATCATTCTTGAGAAATTGGTAACGTAAGGTATGTCTGTATCAATTTTTTTCCCTTTTTTTAATACGAAAAACTTTGAGTGGTTAACTCGAGTTTGAAAAAAACTTCTTTCGCCACTAACTATAGGTATGTGCAATTTTGTGTCCAGAAATAGTTTTAGCTTACTATTTGTCACTTGGCATTTGCTCATTCATGAAGCGCTTGGTGTTTAGCTAGTGGATAGCATTTGTAATTTATTTGTAGAAATGCCCTAATTCAATGAAAAGCTTTTTACTTTTGTTATAAACAATATGAAATTAAAATTATGTTACTGTAATATTCCAAAAAGGTTTCCTTGGTACATTTACTCTTTGGCTTTTGAACGGCCCTGTGAAAAAAATATGCAAACTTAAAAAAATAATATTGAAGCTATTAATGAAAAAACTAACATAATATTTAGTAAATTATTCAAATTTTTTATTGAGACTTACCAAAAACGATGTCGCCAGTGACGGTATTGACAACGCAGAAAAAGACATATTTTCCTTAGTGTATTAAATTGCCTTGTTTTGTCACTGGCAAAAACATGGTCGGCAAGACTCAATAAAAATTTGTAGAATTTACTAAATACTGTGTGTTTGTTTTTTTCATTAAAACGGAGTTATACCAAGAACCTTCAAATAGTAAATAGTATAAATCGTATAATCGATGCTATTAATTTGAGAGACAATCGAACTTTTGTGTCTCTTTCTTGTGTGGTGACACCACAGTTATGTGTAAATTTTTGAAAGGCAGGTGGTTAAAAGGTAGTCTACTGTAACCCTTTTTTTTAATTATCTTCTATTCCAGAAACATATTTTTTAGGGGTATTTTAATGTCAAGAAACTTTGCAGAGCTTTCCCAGTGGACCTATGAAACCACAAGGACCTCCTAGTAGTTTTCCGCCGGCCGTCAATGGTACTTCACCACCAGATCTAATAGCATCACCTCAGTTTCCTCCTGCTGGGCAACAATACAATGCGAGACCTCCTCCTCCCAGTTCACAAGCTCAATATACAAATGGACCACCGCAGGCGACAGGTCCTGGAAGGGGACCAATGCCGCCCATGCCTGGAAAACCTGTAAGTTGAATGTTGTTTAATATTCATGTCACCCATGTCTGGAAAATCTGTAAGTTGAATGTTGTTTAATACTCAGAAGTATTTTTAATGAATTGCTTACAAAAATAAAAGCCATGAATTTGAAGTATTTTACAAAGAAACTGAAGCACTGGTTAATTACTATTTCTGATGTGAATCAGCTCACTTCTCTGATATGCCACTGTAAAGGTTATTAATGATTAAAACAGTAACATCATGGCTATCCATACTAGTTGTTAACTGTTTACTAGTAACCTGTTTAGTTCAGTTAAGCCACATTTGTACGGTAAAAAATTGTGTAAACAAATTTTTAATGACATTATTTGATGTGAATCAAACTTAAATTTGAAAGAAACAAAAGATTGACATTTATTGGAGAATGAAAAAATTCTCAAGGTGGAAGTCAGTTTCTATTTAATGGACCTTCACAAATAGTTATTAACCTTAAAAATGTAAGAAAAAACTGTTTTGGATTTACTTAATATTGTTTTTAAACTTAAAGCGCTAAGTTAAAATACGGGCTACCGCTCATTCAGAGTTAAAAAAATATATATTTATTTTGTCAATGTTCTTTTAAAATTTTGATTCTTAGGGTTAAGAAGTACACACGAAAAATACTCAACTAATTTTCAAATTGTTTTTTAAGAATTAAAAAAAATTCAAACTAAATTTAACAGAATTTACAATTATTCAAAAACTAAATACATAAAAGCAATACTTATTGTTGTCTAAAAAATATAATAATTAAGTAGTAAACTAAGAAAAACAAGAACTTATACAAAACTAAAAGTTCGTAATGAATATCAGTCAGCTATCAGTACAAACAAACAAGTAACAGCTGAGTGAAACAGATGCGTTTATAAGCATTAGCCGCGCTGAGAACACTTGCGACAGTAGACTCATTTGCTCTGGCGACAGAACACAGACCGATAAGTCGTCACAGACATTGCTTATATTTTTGTTTGGTCTAAACATACTCAAAGAACATCACCCTTCACTCTATTAGAAGTTTCATGAACTATGGAATCATCTAAGCATGTGTTTGTGTATTTGCGTTTAAAGGCGCTAACCGAGCTTAGAGATTGGGTCGTGCCGCGTTTAAAGGCGCTAGCCGCCCGTTAAGAGTTACGTAAATAAAAATATAAAATAATAAAAATTTCAAAGTTCGTAAATTCCTTCAATTTAAAAATAAAATAATAAATTTAAGTTGCAGAATCATGTAAGATAAGAAATAATTTATTAATTATTATTTATTATGACTTATTACTTTACTATTATTCAAAATAATTTATTAAATTTAAAAAAAATGTGTTTCATAACCTCAAAATGTCTCTTAAGTGTCTAAAATTTAAACAAATCATAATGTCACTTTTTCACAGTTTGTAAGATCTCAGCCGACTCTGAGAAAAAATGTCAAATATAAAAGTCTTAGATAATTAAATTTCCAATCGCCAAGGTGGTCTCAGATTTTCCCTAAAACCTAAAAAACTACAGCTGTTTTAAAAGTTTAAAATAACTCTAAACTATGTAACCTACAGAATCGGCCATTTGAGAGAACTCGGTGAGCTGATCCCAATTAGTATCTCAAATTGAATATAGGTGCTACCAGTCTAAAGTTATAAGCAGAAACGTGCTCAAAAGAGGGCGAAATAGTCATCTTTGGTCACTAATGACGTCACAACTTTTGAACGAATTAACTTTTTCAAATGTAGATTTCTACTAAACCTTCCCAAATAAATTCTGTGTCTAATGGGTCAATCCCCACTTTTATACATTTAACCGTTCTCAGTTGATACCGTCACAAGCAGACAGACCCGAATTTATAATATGTATAGATTTAACATTTATTAGATGAATATTCTGTAATTATGTTGGCAGAATGGACCGTTTAACACGAAAGGTTAATATTAAGGTAGTCTAAAACTATATTTAGATAAATATATTTGAATTTTAAAAAATTAGTGTTGCATAGTATAATTAATTAACTTAGCTCTAGAATTCATAGTGTTATTAGTTCTGTAATTATATTTTTCAGGACCAATATAATGGTAATCAAGGTTTTCCCCCTCAAACAAACACCGGTCAAGGGTTTCCACCTCCACCAAACACAGGCCAAGGATTTCCCCCTCAGCAAAATAGTAAACCCGGATTTCCCCCAATGCCTAACAGTGGGCAAGGATTCCCTCCACAAGCAAATAGTGGACAAGTATTTCCCTCTCAACCACCAAACAGTGGGCAAGGTTTTTCCCCTCAACCAAACAGTGGAGCTGGATTTCCATCTCAACCTTCAGGTGGATTTCCTCCTTTACCTCAGCAAGGCTACTCTCCGCAACAACCCAATCAGCCTCCAGGAATGTATCCTCCATCAGGACAGTATCCTCCTCAACCGGGACAATATGCAACACAGCAAGGACAATACCCTCAACAGCAACCAAGAAGATTGGATCCTGATCAGATGCCTAGTCCTGTAAGTAGAGGAATTTTTGTAGGACCTAACTTGTCCTAGAGCTATACATATTATAAAGTATTTATCTATTTGATACTGAACTTGGCCTAAAGTATAGGGTTTAAGCCAGTTGCTCATGCAGGGCATGCAACCCAGCATGCCAACAAAACTGCACAAGGTGTAAGCACAAATTCACAGGCAGTTTTTACTTTTGTTTTGAAATGAAAAATGGCTAATTTATGTTCTGATCCTGACGAGAATAAATGGGCACATTTTTTACAGTGAAATAAATTTGTATGGAAAACTTTTGGTAAATTAATGTAAGAAATTCTTCATGGACAAAGGTTCAATTTAGATATCTTGTAGTATAAAAACTTTTTTTATCGTTTAAAATGGCATTGAGTCTAAAGTCTTGGATGATCCCTTTTTCTATTTTCAACTATTAAGTGATACAAGTGCAGTAAACTGTGTCCGGTACTATAATGCTGTTATGGCTGGCAATAAGTTCTCTGATCTGCTGTGCTCTTCAATAAACTGTCTCACCCAGCGAGCACACAATACAATAGAGAGGGCATCGCAGTAAGCAGGGTTGAAGCCATCTTTGATGTGTATAGAAACATTGTTGGGCCCATAAATGCGTAGTGCTTGCCTTGATAACACCGTCATTTGAACCCCTTAGGATGGGACAAAAATTATCAAATTTCATACATAGGTAGGTCGGTATTGAAAGACGGCAACAGTGTTCGTATAAAGTGTAATACCTATTGTGTTTTTATTAAAATAATAATTAAAACTAATCCTTTTACATTAAATTAAATTTATGACATGAAAAAGTTAGTATGCGAGAACTTTTTTTATTTTTGAGGTAGAAACAAACTTCCAGCGAGAAAGTTGTAGCTAATTAGATGATCTTAAATTTTCGATGGAACTTATAGTTTGTTCAATAAATAAAGTAAATAACCGCTATGTTTAGTTGTACGCGCCTGCCGTCGCGGACCACTGCTCCACGCTGTTCTACGACAAAAGTTAGCTCCAATACTCTGCTTCGTCTGATTTGTTTTACTCTTTACACATGCTGAGGAAATTAAAACAATATAAGTAGGAACACATGGCAGTTCACAAACAAAATTAGACACCTAATCTTATGTTTTAATGCAAACAAAGCAAGATATACAATTTTCTTATTCTCCATAAGAATAACATTGGACAACGTACTGTGTTTAGTACTTTCAATATCTCTGTAACCAACAGATGTAGAGAAATTATAAAAATCAAATTGTTCGTCTTTTTAAACCAAATTCAATGATGAAAAGTAAAGTTTGATTTACTAAAATATTATATGTAAAAAACTCAAAAATCCGCTCGGTACTAGGATGACTCATGCTCTATGGCCGTCATGTTGGATGTGTTTTACGTTTTCGGGTGGCTTCAACTCACTGCTACTGTGTGGCCCTTCTATTGTATTCTGTGCTCGCTGGTCTCACCATTCATATTATAATGTCATTATAATAAAACAAACAAGCAAACTTATGTAAAGGTTATATGTAGCTCTCCAGAATTACACTGTAACGATAAATTAATATACAAAATATACATATTACATCAGTACAAACCCTTTTTCAATAACTTCTATTACATATAACAACCACTTAGGCTATTGCAGTTTACCCAAAATCGATACTATTCAAGAACAAATTAGATTTACACTTAAAAACATGTTAAGTAAATTATTAGCCAGGCTTAAATATACTAACATTTTGTATCACAACGCCATTTATTTATAATGAAAATTCGATAGGTAAAATCATAATAACCTCATCTAAATCCATCAATTCTTTATTGGAAAATATAAAAATTATTTAAAAAAACCTCAAAAACAAACATTTAGGAATGCTACAAGCAAATGTAGGTGACTACTCCAAAATAGGCAGACAGGTATGTTCCAAATCGGGTACCAAGACGTCAGGGGAATGATGGGTCACGTTGCTAGGAACGATACAATATTATAAACTTAGCATACGAACAATGTTCGTATGTAGAAATTATAAAATTATTAGTTTAGAACATTTAATTATAAGAATCTTTTACACAAATGAAATTAAGTAGATTAAATGGATAATTGAAAAGTTAGAAATTACGATAGTCATACAAATAGAAATATATTCAAAAGCCAACCAAGAAGTCGCGGAGTGACATGTAGATTCCCAAACCAGGCTTGCATACCAAACGACGCCAAGCTATTTATTGCATGGAAAATACTATAATCAAAATTAAGCTAAATATTTAAGGAACTCGATTGCAATAAAATATATGCAGATAATTATGCAAAAGGGAGTTTTTACGACCAAAACGTCAGCCTACATCTGTTGCTAAGGGACGAAGATAATATCAGCCAATGTATAATAGTACCAAATCCCAAATGTGCTACAATAGTATAAAAGTAGCCTACCAATAACCTAACCTTATGGAACGATCCTTTTTCAAATAGCCTAGCCTACGATGTATCAGTAATGCAAGTATTAATAAGAATTTCAAAAATTAGACTAGACACAATGACAATACTGTACCTAGATGAAAAATTCAATATAACCAATGTATATTTATAAACTAGATAAGAAATTCAGAACCAACCTACTGTAAAGACATTTGTAACCTAACCAAAGGTAACCTCCAACCAAAACAATGCAAAATTAACTATTATTTCGAAACAAAAACACCACAACACATTCACATATTTATTTATCAATCACAAAAAAAAAAACGAACACTCACATGTTATTAAATAACATGGCATTAATAGAAACAATTCAAAATTCCATTTGTGGACATCGAATACACTGAAAAGCAACCGCTAATAGAAGTAAACTTTCTAGCTGGAACAGCTGATTACAAAACCGAAATTTAATAGAATAAATGTTTAGCGTATGTAAATTAAATTGTAAACCACTGAATAATTATATAAAATGTAGTTTCTATTATTATTTGAGTATTCAATGAACCTAATGTACATCAGGTTATAAATATCGAAATATAGTAAACACTTGATACGATATCCATAAGCCTAGATGATCAAATCAGTTGTCAGTTCATTGTGTCGTGTTAAATTCCATTACGATAAGTAATATTTTATTTAGAAATTAGAACAGTAGAATCAGAACGAATTTATAACGCAATAATAGTTACAAAAACTTTTGGAACAAATTAATACCAATACGATAATACACGCACTATATTTGTTGCACCGAGTGAGACGACAGTTGCCTGCAATCTAACTGAAGACCTACTCTGATGACATCACCAGATATTCGTACGCCGATAGCCAATAGACACTCCTCGAGTTTTCTAAAGCGTCATCAAGCCAAAAACGGCGTCCTTTTTAAAAGAGTTGTAGAGAAGCCATTACTGAGTGAAGATGTTTCATAAATCAGTGATAAATTTCGAAAGTTTTACAGTATAAAAAATAGATTCAGTGACAATATTTTCATAGAGCTTGGTTTACTCTATCCCAATTATACAATCAATAAACAAATTGACCCCTTAATGAACAGATACAATTTAAATAGTGCAATTTTAAACACTCTTTAAATAACTCATTCATCAAACAGATATTGGATTAACTTGAACTGTTCTAATAAAATAATAACTAGTAAAACTTAATCTATATGTGTATAATAGAGAGGGAGGTATATTCAGTACCAGCCGAGTGCCTACCTCGAGATAAATAGAACAAATTAATTAAAATAGACTTTTTATATACATTTAATATTGTACATCAAGTGAGCTAAGCCGATGATATATACAGACTTTAACCATTCAAATCAAATCAGAACAACAATGTCAGATGTAATCATGATATAAATTTCAATAAATGTGTTTATAATTGTATTGAACATAAAATTGTATATTTGAGTTAATTATTTCTGTGCTAATACCTTATATTATATTAAACCAGTAGCTTCCCATTCATTGATATTTTACAATTTGGCTCTACAAAGAGATGCTATAATTTTATGAGAGAAATCATAAATGCTGTTGATATATTATAAATGAAACCACGGCATCATGAACCGGGAGAATTCTAAAAGCAAAGTGACGCCAAGTTAGTCATTGTATGAACGCTCAAGGGAGCAGACAGTTTATCAAACGGTAAAAGTGAAAATTGTATTGTCAGTGGCTGAAACCACTCAAATAAACAGTGATAAGTGTACAGTGAAGTAGTATATTAGAAGTCAACGACCTTCAAACTGTGAACCTTTTCAAACTTATGATTTAAAACTTAAACAACCGAAGCGTCATTTCAGAGACTGTTAGTACTTTTATAAACTCCATTGTGCTACGAACTCCAAACATTAGTGACTATCATGTTTATTATCCAAGAAACTACTAGAAATATGAATATCCTTATTACCTATGTTTAAATTAATTCTTTTCAATTTTCATAACTTTAAATTCATTATTCTTTTTCATGATTGCGTTTATCAGAATAATTTGTAAAATCTAGCCGATCACAGACCCACGAAATTATTTAAAATATATCCAATGAGATATATAGAGACAATTTTGAAGCTATAATTTGTATCAAAAATTTTCTTGTGCTAATTAAAAATATCAGTAAAACTTATATGAAACCATTATTGTAAAGTTTAAGCGTTAGCAAAGTACAGTTAAATAAAATTGTTGTTATATTGTACCACTTTTGTTTGTTATGTATTATGAGTGTTACCTATTTAACATTTCAGATCAAATTTTTTTAAAGTTTTGAAGTTACATTAAAATAAATTTTGTTTATAAAATAATTTATTTAATCTTCCTGTACAGTTCAAGGAATCAATGAAAGTTGTTTTTAATAAACTAAAACGATTACGTTTACAATCATTGCTCAGTAAAAAAGTTTTTGAAGCTACTCTAAAACTAATTTTAGAAATTTAATTTTAAATCATTTGTGTGATTATTTATTTTAATAGTGTTTTGTATGAATTGTTCTATTAATTGTTTACTTATAGTGTGTGAGTTGGTAAATACATTTTAAATTTTATTTTGTATGAGTACTGTTTGTATATTTTTATTGATAGATTTTACTTTTGTTGATTTTAATCCTAGTCGTTTGTCAGAAAATAAATAATTTAGTCAAAATAAATATTACAACTAATTTGTGTACAGTAGGTCTAAAACTAAGTGAAAAATAATGCAAAAGATGTCAGGCCTTATTAAGGCCTTAGGCTATTAGACCCTATTTCAAATTATTGGTTGTTGCAAAAACAAAAGAGCTGGTAATGAATCTTTTAGACTTTTAATGTACTAAATCAAATCAATTATTTATGGCTCGACTAACAAATACATTGCTTCAAATCTCTTTAAGTATAGGCCTACTTGTAATTGTCCACCTACCCTCAAATTTACTTTTGAAACAACATTATTTAATTATTTTTGTTTCTTGTTGGCCATGTTAAAAATTACCAATATTAAAAAATATATATATAAAAGTTACTTCCTACTAATAAGATTTTGACATATTACATTAAATGATTGATTGCATTTATGATCGCATTGTTTCACTTTAGATGCAAGTGGTATTAGAAGACCAGAGGACAAAAGGAGGGTTATTTTTAACAAATCAAAGAGGACAAGTGCCACCTTTAGTAACAACTAATTTTGTAGTTCAAGATCAAGGAAATGCTAGTCCGAGATATCTCCGTTCTACAATGTACAGCGTTCCGATAAGTCATGATATGATGAAACAAGTAAGTAAAGTATCCTAACAAAATCTTTAGCAGACAGTCAATTTTCTCCTAAAAGGATAATGTTACCAAAATTAAATTTGACATAGTTATAAAGAGTGCTAAACTGCATATTTTAGAGGAGGGTTCAAAGATTTGGTAAAAGTATTGTTGTGAGGGGTATAATTTGATATTTAAATATATCAAAACTAGGGGTCTGCGGGTAGTGATGTGAAACAAATGAAGCTGACGTTCATTATAACCTCAAAGAACACGGAATCATTACAGACTACTAAACACAGAGTAAAACAAACGTGAACTGTCATGACTAAGAACCTTTGCGCCGAAAACTTTTATGCCGGCCAGGTATCCGTTTGTCAGTCTACATTAATTTTGACATTTCGGCTTTGCATTTCATTTCTGGTAACATGCTTGTATGCAATTCAAATGTTTACCTTAGTCTAGTGTAAAGATACCAAAAATTCGTGTTTATTCATAAGCAGTTGGTACATCATACAGGGATCATCTCATTAGTCATCAGTCCCTGATAATCATAAAAAAAAAAAACACAGCCCATTATATTCATATACCATTTCAAAAACATTAGTAATAAGATTTCATCATGTTTGTAAAAACCATATAGGCTTAAAGTGTAGGCCAACATAATGTAAAAGGAAAGAAGAAATAATAATAACATTGAGGAGGAAGAAGAGGAAGATAGTTGGAGTAGAGAGGAAGAAGAAGGTAGTTAATTGTAGTAGAGAGAGTTGGTTACTAGCTTTGTTGGAGAACAGTTGATTATTTATTTTATGGCAGACAATTTAAAATATACAACATACATCTGCTAGACTGGGAAGAAAGAATATCAAGTACAGTATTAAAAAAAAAAAATAGAATATCAAATTATAATATCCACCAAGCCATTTGGGTGAGTCAACTAGAATTATTCATCACAACACATCAGATCTGCAGACCTTCTATTATAAAATGTATACCTCTTCAAAATTACCCACCAAATAACATCATTAACTTCTTCAGTCTAAAAATTGATCAAAGGAAAATCTTATTTTAACCCTCAAAGTGCAGACTGTAGAATTATACTACATAGATAATAATAGACTGGACTGGTAGGTATACACACGGATTATGCAAGACGATATCTTTATAGTCATGTCTCTTTAGGTTTTTTACTTTTTTTCGTCAGAATATTTGTGTTTCTATGTGACAGAAGTCTAGCTGTTTCAAAAAACATGACTTTTGATTCCATATTTGTTTAATTTGTCGAGTTGAGATCGTTTGTTGTGATTATAATATGAATAAAGAAGGTTCAATAATTCAATGTTTTAATTTTTGACACATTGTCTTTATTTTTTATATTGAAATAACTTATCAACTCATTTTTGCTTTTTACCTATGAGGAAATTTCATTATTCAAATTAATTCCTCACTACCCGAATTTATTGGGTACTGAATTCTTCACTACCCAAATTTATCAAGTACTGAATCCCCACTACCCAAATTTATCGGGTACAGCCAATATACTTGACTGCATTTTAACATATATTTCACACCCGCCCTACCCTCGGATAGTGAAAAAATCGCCTGAAACCCAAAAATTCAGGTACTTACAGACCCCTAATCAAAGCTACTTTTTTTTAGAATTTTGTGATTTGAAATGTTTAAGATATTTGCAAAAATGTTGATCAAAACACTACCCCCTTTATTTCTGAAATTTCTGCATCTAAATTTGGTTTTAAACCAGTGGTGTAGAGGTGCTTATGTACTTCACAAAAAAAAAAACTATAGCAGATCCAAACTTTTGTGAAAAAGTTGAGTCATTCTTTCCATTCATGTGGTGTATGGATCTTTTGCAGAATTTATGCCCTGGCACTGTGTAAAGCTCAGTACTGAATACTCCTTATTCCACAAAAGCTCTTCTGAATTCTGTATCCTCTCTGAGCAAATCCTCCTAAGTCACAAAATATCAGCTGCTTCTCTTCGATTCGAGAAGAACCGCTATTAGACTTCTTCCAGTTCCATTTTCTAATTGCCCTGCACTTTTTAATCTACAGACTAACTGACTACATTAAGGATTCTATTCATGCTTAGCAGGCTGTCCAGAACGGTGCAGGCAAAATGGAGTGTTTCCCTCCACAGGCTTTCTGCTCTCCCTCCGCGATCGGCCACTCAACAAACAAACTTTAAGCTACTCAAGTTTCTCAAATTATAATTCATCAAGTAGATTAATGTGAGATTTTGATTGTCTAATAGCCAATTTTTACTTAAATTAAGTTTTAATAATTTTTTTTCCTTTATTATATCAGTACACGTAACTACATCCAATAATAATTCGTCTAAAATCATTTAAAAAATATCTGAGTTGCACGGCAACTCTCCACTACAAACTGCTCTTGACTCTATCTGGTACAGGCATAGATTGTTCAGGCTTGACACTATTGTTCCTGAAATACTTTTACAGAACTGTTCTGAAAAACATTCTTAGCCTCTACTTTTGTCAGAGGACCAGCCACCTATCATAGTTTACCAACTGTTTTATAGATTGCAACACATACTAAGCATTTGAGTAACATTATGGTTGTGTTTTGATTTCAGGCGGCTGTTCCATTTGGACTAGTTATTAGCCCAATGGCAGTACCATTAGAAGATGAACATCCACCTCCTATCGTAGATATGGGTGAAATAGGACCAATCAGATGTATCCGTTGTAAAGCCTACATGTCTCCATTTATGCAGTTCATCGATGGAGGAAGAAGATTCCAGTGCCTATTTTGTAAAGCAACTACTGAAGGTAAGAATTTA
>JAGFPH010000109.1:406671-424913 GCA_018207615.1 Philaenus spumarius | reverse complement strand
AATAAAATATTGATATTAAAGAATTAATGTATATTTCAGTGTAAATGAGTTGTTTTTCATTCTTTGTTGGTTGAAATAATTCTGTTGTTGATCACATGTTCTTTGAATGTTTAAAAATTAACACATGTTCACCAATTAACATTCTCCATAAAAGCTTGTCTTCACATATAGATCTATCTATCATCATAGGATATACAGTAAGACCTTGATAATCCGGCACGCTCGGGGATCCGGTGATGCGGGATTATCGAATATGCCTTATTATCAAGGTCTTCCTTTAAAATGGTTTAGACAGGGAATAAACTATAAATAAACGCATATGTTCTGTATATGAACACGTAAATTACACGTTGAAACTACATAACATTAACTGCGTAGAGAGATTGCCGCTAACTAATAAATTTTAAAAGCCTAAAACAAAATCATTTTGTACATAAAATATTTATAATATAACCTCTCTGAGTGCTGGATTGTAACAAATATATAAAAAAGGTTCCGTATACTATCGTGCGAGTGACACGCTGATGTTATAATTGCGATCATAGCCCCAGGCTTCAAGATGATGAAATATTTATCTAGCCTTTAAAATAATTTTGAGCATATATGAAGCGGAGTAATTATGTGTTTTATGTTGTTTCAATGTCTTTTTTGCCGAAACATGAATATAAACAGGAACAGCGTTCAGTAAGGGGGAGTATGGGCGTAGTAGTGAACAGCGGAGCAGACAATTTGCGGCGAAGTGATGCGCGATTGTTTGATGCTCGAGATGTTTGAACAATCGAGACAATCGACTAAAACATCATGCATTTCATGTATCACTAGTTGGGTGTATTACTAAGAGAAGTAGACATAAGTCATAAGTGATTTTAAGTTTCACAGAATAAAGACTTTGTATATAGAAACTCGATTTTTAATTTTTACCCTAAAAGTCACTGATTTTTTATTTCTGGGAACTAGTAGATACCCTGAAAGCGGTTTTAAATTGAACAACTATTTACAAGAAATTCAATGTATCTTTTTCCAAAGACTTCAATTTGTTCAAATAATCTTCATTAAGTGGAATACGTTCAACAAAATACTGTCAGCAACGAAAGTGTTAAAAGGTCCCTTTAACGTTTTTAAAGGACGACGAGAGCACATTGTTTTGAATCGGTTCGATTTTTAGGAGACATTTTGATTGAAATGTTTGTTTTGGACAAGTTTATTAAGCAGTAGATTTTTAGACACTGTTTTTAACGGATGCGGAGTCAACAGACAGTGTAGACCGGGCTTAAATCACTCAATAATTACAAAAACTGCTATTTTTAATGAGTGCAAATTTTCAAGATGATTGATGTTATCGAGTCTGCCGGATTATCGAGGTCTTACTGTACCTTTAAGCCAATTTTCTTTTATATTACCATTCCTGAAGGAAAGTGTTTAAACTACTGATCAAAATAAAATTAAGAGAGAGCTAAGTACTAAGTAATATACGAGATGTGTTCAAAAATTATCAGTAATTTTCTTCTTTTTTAAAAATTATTTATTTATTTGTCTTCACCAATGTTATCCCCTTGAAAGTAGTTCCTATTAGATATTATACACTTCTTCAAATCCCGAAAACATTTCTGAAACTCGATCATTGGGATAGCATTTAGCTCTATTAGCTATGCGGTTTTAATCTCATCTATGCTTGCAAAACACAGCCCTTGAAAATTCTTGTTTGTACTAATTTGTACTATTTTTAATAATTTACCACTAGTTGGTAAGCGATTTGTAACAGAATAACTTAACAAACTAGGCCTATTTGAGAAATCAATAACTATAGACATTTTTGTTGTAACAAAGTCTTATTTATTGTGTAAAAAAATATATTGAATCTATACTATAGTACTTAGGCTTCTAACCTTTACAGAGCACTTTGTTTTATACAATTTGGACAATATTGTACATCAAACAAATGACAAATTATATACAAAATAACAATATATGTATGTAACTCTTTTATCTCGGGTTAAAGGGTTTTGGCCTATTAAATATGCAATCAGAATATAGATCTCTTACAACTAACACAATGGAATGCTTAAAATTACTGAATGTTACAAAGTCCTAAATGGTAAAGTTCGCCAAATAATTTATATTTTAATATTAACGATGGTTGTATCTATTTAATTTTAATCACTGAATTTGATAGTTGCTGTTTTTATAAGACAAGTAGAAAATAAGAATTTGGTACTACCTTTACAGAAGTTCAAAAATTTGGTTTTGTTACTTTACCAGTTTGTTCAATTATATACTTTAAAGTTCTTTATTTTACTGATGCCAATTTTATTTATACTCTCTTTCTTTTTCTATTTATAATACATACACTTATTTCTTTTACTTAGAATTATTTGTGAGATTTTTAAAATACATCTGAACTGTACAATGACTAGATATAAAAGTAAGTTTTGGCTTGGGTTTTTTCCAAAAAACCCGGCTTACAATGGAACAACCCCCTCCAAGTACCATTAACATTCGTTTTCCTTACTTTGTCTTAAACTGGCTGATGTTTTGAAATTAAAAAAAAAAATATTTTTACTGTGTTTTGTTATAGATATACGTATGCTTTTACAATGTTTATACTCATATCCAACCTTTATTTATCTTAAATTGTCCGAAATATTTAAATATTCACTTTTATATGTTCATATAAATGTACACTTAGTCGTGACGTATTAAACAGCTGTTCATATTTTTCGATTCGATTTGACCGATATATCGTTGCTGTGACGAGTATAAATTGTTTTCAATCTTTACTAACCTTACTTTGTTTGGTTTAACACATTTTAAATTTCTAACAATTTGTTTAATAAACTATACATTGTTTCTCAAGTTAACTTATATTACAACTTATACTACATCTGCATAAATCTTTACGCTAATAACAATTTGAATTGTGAAAATATTTTTATTGCATTCATTCTATTTTGTAACTTAAGTGTAACTTGTAAGTTAAGTGTTATTTAGCTTTATTTAGTTATTATACGAGTGTTTACTGTTTTTTTTTTTATTATATAAAATTTCCCGAAGTTAATTTATTTTTCATTAAATGATTTTGTTCTAATCGAATTTTGAGGTTAGTAATTAGGTTAATTTTGTGAATTTAACTTTGCATAATCTCTTTAAGTTTTGTTTGCCAGGACCCTTTAACTTTCATAAATCTATTTCTTTCCCAACTGGGTTAAAATGTTATAACATGAACAGACAGACCTAATGAATTTTTAAGGACTCCAATACACTATACAACCCAAAAATCTTACTAAACTAATTGTTACATTGAATTTGCATTCTAGCTGTCATCTTGCAATTTCAAAATGATGATTGTATTTTATTTTTATAATTATCATAATTATCATGCCCTTTAATATTGTGTTTTTTACTATTTTATTAAAATAAAAATAACTTTAAACGTACACTCATAATTTGGTTCTTTTCTTAAAATTATTTCTCCTAAGATGTTGGCTACCGTACCCTATTTTCTGTGTATTTAACATAACTTATCTAGTAAATAGCTTACAATGTCATGATCTACAACTTGTTTTCTTGTTTATTTATATAACAATTAATTTTTGTTGGTTTTAGTTCCTGAAGTATATTTCCAACACTTGGACCACACAGGACTGCGAGTGGATAGATACGAGAGGCCAGAGTTAGTTTTAGGTGCTTATGAATTGATCGCTACTAAGGAATACTGTCGAGTAAGTTGTACTAGTTAGCCTAATCAAAGTACAGAGAATGTTGTTGTTTATAAACAAATTGTTTAAAAAATTAAAGTTCGAGGTCAGTTTAATCCATTTGAATGAGATGTTACTTTCAATTGGATATAATTAATAATCAAGGCTATACTCACAAAAATATCACAAAACACCTGTAAGAACAAACACCACAGGTGTGTACAACATTCTCTGAAAGATAGAGATTCAGATTTTCTGTACCTGTTTATTATTGGGGATTATCTTGAATCCTTTTTATAAGGTGTCAACTAATTATATAACACCCTTTAACAATTAAGTTTATAATAATTTAAGTTTATCTTTTATAATAATAATAATTTTTTTCACACAAAATAACTAACATGAGGTAACTTAGAAAATAATATTACTCATATATAAAATAACAAACTATTGATCCTTAAATAAATTTTGTAAATATTCTACTTTTACTTCAACACATGTTCAATGTTATCTGATTTCAAAAGACGTTCTTGAACTTTATCTCCAAATAAAACTACTTTGGAGTTTTTTCTACTTTGTAAGAAATGTTGAAATGTATAATTTGTTATGTAGTTTTGAATGGTATTGTATGTTTAGAGTGTAGCTTCGATATATTTTTTTTTTACTAAATTTTAAATATTTATTGTATTTGTTTTGTCATAATTTTAATATTATTATTGCTACGTACACCAGTCAAAAAAAAACTTAACTTTAGAAATTTTTCAATGCTCTAATAGTGTTAAAGTGTATAAAGAAATTTATGTAATTTTGAATATTTTATAGATTTTGTTTTATGTTTTTACTACTGGAAATAAACTTGGTAATTTAACTGATGCATTATTAATTAGAAAAACATTGTTATATTGTTAACTAAATTACTATCGAAAATAATTTTTAAAGTGAATTTAAATGTATATTATGCCTGTGGACATAAAAATGTAATTTTTGTCAACGGCTTTTAAAGTGAATTTAAATGTATATTATGACTCTAGCCAAGGCCGACTCTACTACAGGCCGGAGCGCTGAATTCATGACGTTACGGTCAGAGTGCTACCAGGTCGGCGACTCCCGTAAGAAACATACGGCGCGCCCCGACATACTCTAATTTAAACTGGTCTACTATCGAAACCCTTCGTCCTATTTTGCTGAAAATTTAAACTTAACTAAATAATAACTAAGTAGTGTAGTAATTTTTATCTATATAAAAAAGCGTAAGTTTCGAAGTTACATATATTTCAGTTGGTTTTTATGCTATATCTAGGTTTTATAAAAGTAACAGAAACCAATTATAATATTATAATTAGAGCGTAAACATTATAATTGATCACTGAAATTTATTTTACGGCCAATTTCTTTTACAAATTAAAATCTACGTTTAAACTGCATACAATTATATTTTACTAAGCTCAAAAATTACCTTTGGTGATGAAATGGTGTTATTCGCCGTCTTTATAAGTTAATTAAATGTATCCACTTTCCTTTTTCTTGACAAGCTGGAGTCACAAAAGTTTGTTCTAACTTTAGAATAGTTATTGAGCAAAATATTGGACATTTTTGAAAATACTACGTGCACTATATCAGACAGAGGTTTCTGGCACTTTTCACAGTTCTCTTCAAGTGCACTGGCGCATGCTTCTAGACAGAGGTGGCACAGTAATTGTTTTTGTGAACCACAAAGAAGAAACTGCTTCTCAAATCTACTACTAATCAATACCTTAACAACTTTTAGCATACATTGCAGTATGCCTATTGTTAAATCGGTTGGATATTTTAAGTTGCCCCTATTTATAAGATCAATGTAATCATTACTTTTATTTTTGGGCGCTGTCATATCTTCTCCAAGCCAAAACAATTTTAAGCAGTCCACATTTTTGACATTTATTTGTTTTTTATTTTCAAACAAATGTATCCTCCTTTGAAAACCAAACATTTTTCGTGTCCCGCTATCACAAATCTTGAATACATTTATTTAGTACAAATTCTAATATTTACTTAAGTAAAAGATTTTTTACATCGCTGTATTCCGTATTTCATGCAGAAATCAAATGTATAAGTTTAATTATAAATAAATGACTGTAAAAGGGTCCAGGAACATGTAAATGAAAGCGCGCTCCACTTACACTATAGCTGAGTTCAACCCAGACTGTGACGTAGCGGCTAGGGGAAGGGGAAAGCACTCTGGCCTGCAATAGAGTCGGTCTTGCTCTGGCCATAAAAATGTAATTTTTGTCAACGGCTTTTAAAGTGAATTTAAAAGTATATTATGACTCTGGCCATAAAAATGTAATTTTTGTGAATGGCTTTTAAAGTTAATTTAATCTTGAATGGCTAACATTTAAATATAGAGCAAATAAACTTATGTAAGGTCTGAAATTGTTATGGAATTTTGTAATTTTTGCTTCAGTTACTTTTACTTTTGTTTCAGTTTTTATTACAATCTGATTGTAATGTCCCCAAAATAGGTGATAATTGAAAATAATAGATTAAATTGTTACGAGTGAATTGACATAGTTTTCAATTTAAAAGAAGTTCAAGTACAAGCTGCAAACGCTATTAAAAAAAGCAAATTTGCTATTTGTAAAGCAAATTAATATTTCAATTTAAAAAAGTCTTTAAGAGAACTAACTTTGTATTATTGTGACTACAATTGCACTTTTGGCGTTTAATATTTCAAGCATTTAACACAGGTGGGAGAAAGTGCCAAGAAGATTTACTTCAGTTATAAATGTTTAGCATGCAAGTATTGCTGCAGTGAAAGTAACTATATTTTTACTGTTAGGATGTATTTCAGACTGTATTGGCTGATTAATAAAAACAATTGAAGTGCAAAGTTTCAAAACTGGAGATGTAGCTACTAAATTAATCAAGTAGATTAAAAAAAATAGTTTTACTGAAAATGTCTTCAAATACACAACCACTTTTTATCCTTTGTTGCAATTACTTTGTATAGCTGATTTCTTAAAAAAAAAATTTATTAAAAGTTGACTATTAAAACCATGACTGTTACTTTTATGTATTTTAATTGATGCAGATTTATGTTTTTAAATTTATTGCTGCTACTTTCTTTCTCAGAATGATCAACTGCCAAAACCACCTGCATATATATTCATGATAGACGTGTCATACAACAATATGAAGTCAGGTATGGTGCATGTACTCTGTGCCAACATGAAGGAAATAATAAAGTTGCTGCCAAAAGAAGATGGAGAAAGTAAAACAAGGATGAAAGTTGGTTTTGTCACTTACAACAACACAGTTCATTTTTACAATGTCAAGGTAAGCTGTAGTGTTATAAAGATTGCATTTATGACTGAAACGATGCCTAAATTGTTGTAATGGTTTTTTGCAACAATAAAAACCCATGGATTATTTCATAATAAAAACTTTTAAATCAATATGTATAATAAATGAAAGCGTAATTTGTCTACGCTTGTTGCTATAACTCCGCAACCCAACCCCACGGCCCCATTAGGGTTATGTGGTATGGTAGCCCTATGTGGTATGGAAATCCATGAAGAAGGTTTCAGATAGGAACTTCAGGGTTGGGTTCGGAGATTTAGGTGTCAAAAAGAGCTCATCGCACCAATTTCTTACGGGAGGTCGGGGAAGCAGTTGAGAATCCAGTGGTGAAGTGGCCGAGACTGGTCAGAATGTTCTAAAAGCATCCAGAATATTACCAGAATGTTGTACAATGTTCCAGAAAATTATAGAATCTTTCAGAAGGTTCAAGTATTTTCCAGATGGTAATACATCATCCAAGGAATTTCCTGTACCGTAATATTTTAGAATGTTCTATAAACTGGAAACGGGCTCTGATGCTAGATATTTAAAACTTGGCACACATTACTCTTAAGTTATATATAGCAGAGAAAAAACATTTGCATTTCGATATTTTCACCTAAGGTATAAAATATTGTTCGTAAATATATTTTAGGTAAAATTTATAGAAAGGTAGAATATTTCTTTTATACCCTGTTTATACCAAATTCACACCCACGTACAGGCCTAATGCCCATTGGGTTTATTTTTCTCTTTATGTAAGAAGGTAGTGTGCTAGTGTAAAAAGTTTAGAGAAAATAAATATGGTGGTACCATATCCTTCAAGTAAAGATAGAAGTAATAAATTAATTCCATCTTAAAGTTTTTTTTCATTGGTTTTACTTTTGGTATGCCCCTAATATAAGATTAAAAGTACAATAATTAAAAAAAAAATAATTAAAAAAGGATATTTATAAAACATTTGATTAAATAATAAAATCTGTAAAATATGCATCATAAGCTTTAAATAAATGTATGTTTGTTTGTTTGTTTATCGCCTTTATTTGGGCGCAGTCGAGGCTATGAAGCCCCTTCTACTGAACCCATCAACAAAATACATAAATAATTACAAAATGTATAACAAAATTATAATAAAGACAATAATAACAAAATTATAATATAACAAAATTATAAATATAAAGAATAATATAAACTAACATGACTCATGCTACAAATAAAATAGGTAAATCATAAATAAAATATCCGCGAAATACACACATACATACACATGCCTACATACATACACATGCCTACATCCATACATACACATACATATACACACAATAGATACTATACATACTTTACATACAATACATATCTATAAAACTACGCAAATTTTTAATGAAATAACTTTAATTTTTAATAACAAAGAAAAACTTTAAATTTAAATTACAAAACTAAAAACAACCACAAACTTCAGTGCCTCGATGAATGTAAAAGACCAGTAATAAAGAAATTATTTTATACAACATGAAAATATTTATATTACTTAAAATTAATTGGAGTAAATCAAACATAAAAAAGAAAAAAGAAAGTATTACCAGGAAATCACACACTCTCTCGTTGCATGGCCAAAAACTGCCCCCTAACATTCAATCGAAACTCCGATAGACCTGAACCCTCCCTTACCCGGGCAACAACTGAATTCCACAATCTGCAACCTGAAACTGCAAAGGATTTGTTGAAAATGGATGTACGGTGGAGGGGAATTTGGAGAATTCTAGAAGCCGAACGTGTATTGACACTATGTATATCAGACATAAAATTAAAAAATGTAGAAAAATAACACGGAGAATTAGTTTTAAAATACTTATACAATACAGTCAACAAAGCAAGATCTCTTCGATAACAAAGCTTGAGCCATTTCAATTGGTTATAAAAAGGAGTAACATGTTGACCAAAACCTATGGAGAAAATAAACCGGATACATGCATTTTGTGCCCGCTGGAGCCTTAATGCTACCTCTGCCTTCAAGTCACTGTAAACGACACAACCATAATCAAATATAGGAAAAAGAAGTGACTCGACAAGCAGAGCTCTCACCTTAGTGGGAATCAGCATTTTGTAGCGTCTCAACTGTCTTAGCGAGGAAAAGACCTTGTTGCAGACATTGTCCACATGGTTTGACCAAGTAAGCGTTCTATTGAATAAAATACCAAGATTTTTGACTTCATCCTTAAATTCTAAGTTAATATTATTAACCTTTATATTAGGCACAGATCGAAAATCAATATTCTTTAATAAACGTGGGTAGCCGATTATAATTGCCCTTCATTAATCTTGAGACCATGACGAGCTGACCAAACAGTCAGTGAAATAATATCTTTGTTTATAAGGCTTACGCATTCCTCTATATTGGGAACATCACAGTGTTTATACATCTGAAGATCGTCTGCATAGAGATGGTAGCTGCAATTATTAAAATTTGAAGAAATGTCATGTATATATAGAGAAAAAAGCAGTGGTCCCAAAACAGATCCCTGCGGGACCCCTCTTTGTACTTCTAACCAGCCTGAACGGGAGTTATTCGGCCCAAGAACACACTGTTGTCTTTTGCTAAGGAATGCCTTAAACCATCTTAAGGAAGGTGGTGAGAAATTTAAACTTTTGAGTTTGCTAATCAAAATGTCGTGTATAACCGAATCAAAAGCTTTGCTATAGTCAAATAGTGTCAGAAACGTGACTTCCTTCCGGTCCATTGCATACCTAATGTCATCTGTAATTTTTAAAAGGGCTGTTGTTGTGCTGTATCCTTGCCTGAAACCTGATTGAAACTCGTCATAAAGATTATTAGTTTTCATGAATTCAATTACTTGATCATAAACAAGCCGCTCCAAAATTTTGGAGAGTACACAGAGCAGACTAATGGGCCGATAATCAGCAGGATCGGAAGGGCCAGGTCTTTTTGCTAGAGGTTTAACAAGTGCCAAGCGCCATAATTTTGGAAAAACATAATTTTGAAGAGAGAAATTAAAGATATCAGCTATTATTGGAGTAATCACAAACAGTACTTTTTTAATTAAAAGGATTGAAATTTGGTCAATGCCTTTCGCTTGAGAAGTGACTCTACGTACCGCTTTCAAAATGTCTTCATCATACACGTGTCTGAAATAGAAAGGTTCATAAGCAGGAGCTGGCAGAGAAGAATAATATTTACAGACTGTATGTCTGTAATTGTATAGCAAATTATTTTACTCATATGCCACTTGTTTAATTTGTGCTCAGTGTTTAGTTATTTTAAAGAATGAGAATCACACTCTCTTTTAGGGTTCTGAAACATTAAAATTATTTCGAGTAAAATAAAATATCAAAAACAAACCACGACCTACTTCAAGGTATACACCAGCAAAGGTACACTGGCGTTCCAAGAGGTGAAATGGAGAACTAACATAGCATACTAAAGAAAACCGACCACGAACAACATTTTCAATCAAATTAAAATTTTCTAAACATAGTGATTAACAAAATTTATAAAAATTATATTATAAATAATCGAATACATCCTTAGACATAAATAGATTTGCAAAATTATAGAAAACTTAGTCAAAATTAAACATTTTAACATGCACTTAGCCTACTTTCGTCAAGACAAAAATATCGTACAAGGAAGTCAAATTAGATAAACACCTTTTTATTCTAAGCAGATATCATAAAACTATGAATATCTGATGGTTCCGGAAGAAATCAGTTTTCTAAATGGTATATTAAATCAATATAATCAATAAAGTAGCAACATAATCAGATAAAGAAAACAAGATCATTTTCTATATTTCAGCTGGGAATAAACACGGAATATACGATTAAAATATAACCTAGCGATATGATTGGTTCAAACTATCCCGCGGATTATTTAAATATTTAAATGTGCAGACTTCTAAAACATCTGTTTTCTTTTTACAAAAGAATTATTTTCTAATTTCAACGTTGTAAATAAATAGTCCGTTATATATCTTAATAATTCATAATTTTAAGTACCAAAAATATTGTGAAGTGAAGTGGATAAATTTGGCATCTCTAAAGAAAGCCTACGTTTGCAACAAAGGGAAAATGGTATTATTGAGATTGTGATCTAGGCTTTGGTCGAGTACAGTTGAACACGGTGTTCGCACCGTTTTATTGAAAATATTAATGCAGAAATACCTTAACTAACCAAGAAATATACTGAAACGTAATACAGTAATAGAAACCTCAGTGACAAATATTGAGAGGTTACAAGACAGTGGACATAATATAACCAACAGATAAGAAATCCAACATATTTGGTGAGATCTAACCTTTTTACATTACCTTGTGTTAAGATACTTTCAGACTTCAAAATTTTTAAATTTTAACAAAATCCATAACTCTATTTGTGAGTGTTATACATACATAATTTGATGTATAAAACAATTTCTTTTGTTTTTATTGAACCTTGTATAGTAGATGTAAGATATGTATTATAAATGTAGGTTATAAGTTGTATATATTTATACTTGAGCTAATATTGGATGAAACCGGCACGTTACCCAAAACCCCTGAGATTAATAATTTCATAATAAATGTAAATGAGCTCATATTTCTGGAGAATTTAAATAATAATTGATATAAATTTAAAATGAACATAGTTTAAGAATTAACCATTTGTAATGCAGTAGCTATGGGAATTTTTATCAATTCCTATAAAAGCGAGTGTACGTCCATACATATGTACATATGTTGATTGTGAGTAACAATCTAATATAACAGCTGATTCCACCCATCATCAGCAAACCTTAAACAAAACCTTAATTAAACTAAAATTCTTAAACAAAACCTACCATAGATTATACTTTGGGGTTATGTTCACAACTTCAATCAATAAAACAAGTCTTGTGAAGTAAATTTTTTTAAATATGATTTAAAGAACTAATGAAGGCTATAATACGTTATAAGATTTGCTTTGAGGTTATAAAATGCAAATGAATATAAATACATTTGAAGTTATTGAGGTATGAATATAAATACAACCTTTTATTATAAATATATTCATTTATACAAATTTAAAGATATTGATTTATACAGAGATACTGATTCGTTTAACTTCGGAAACAATCGTACATCTTCGTATAACATATAAACACATTCCATTATTCACTTCTTCATTATGATATTAATAACTTCTAAATTATTTGATCTATCATTATGAAATAAAGAGCAATTAAAAGGTAATACTTTTATCTTCATTTAGATATATAATAATGTATATAAATACAAAACTTTTTACAAATAGGCCTTCAGTTTTATAACCGTTATAATTGTACCGAGGTAAACATCCCAGTCAGCATAGTTAGGCAGGCCCAGGGGTGCAGAAAATGTTTTAGCACACAAAATTTCCCCAGAACACATTTTTTTTCACTAAAAATTTCCCCAAAATTGATCGGTATTTGCTACAGATGCGCCAGACATTAACACAGTTTGTTTATTGACCTTATGTTTTAATAATTTTTATTATATTCATTATAAATTCCAATATAAATCTTCAAAAGAATAATAATAGCATTATTTTGACTTAATTAACTACGGTGAAATTAAATATCTACAGTGAAATATCTTCAGATGGTCCCAAAAGGTTTAAAACAAAAAAAATACGACTTGATTATTGCTATTTTAGTATGTTTAAAAGTAGGCCTAAGGCCCGTATTACACTATAAAATATTTTATAAAATATGTATTATAAAAGTTCTTTGACAACGATCTTTGATAGTGTAATGGGCCATCGTTTATAATATATTTCTTTTATAACATTTCTTTTGTAAAATTTAAGAGGTTGGCATTTTACCTTTTATAAAATGTTTGATACATTTTTACCTTTTAGTACAAGTCCAAAATGTTTTATAAAAGAGAATCACTTTTCAAATCTTTTATAATAGGTGGAAACCATCTTTTATAAAACATAGTTTATAAAATATTTTACATTGTAACACGGGCCTAATACTTAAGTGGTAAAAACAAAGTTAAATGTTATGTTTAATTAGTTCCAATTCAATTACCGAATTACCTACCTACTGAATCACAGACACTACTGAAAATCGTCCGGACAGATAATACGAATTGAAAGAAAATTAAACTTAACAATTACTTTTCATTTGTTACATTTAGTTAAAAAATAAGTGATCCCGACACGCTACGACTTTTTAACTGTCAACATCGGTTTTCCCGTACCCAAAAACATATAAAACGTTATCCCACACTGTATTTTCAAAATGTTGATCAAAAAACGTGATCCCGACGCGCTACGACTTTTTAACTGTCAAAATCGGGTTTCCCGTACCCAAAAACATTTAAAACGATACCCCACAATGAATTTTGATTCAAAAACATGATCCCGATGCGCTACGACTTTTTAACTGTCAAAATCGGTTTTCCCGTACCCAAAAACATAAAAAAAAAATGATACCCCACACTGAATTTTGATTCAAAAACGTGATCCCGACGCGCTACGACTTTAAAATGTCAAAAATCGGTTCTCTTGTACCCAAAAACCTATAAAACGATACCCCATACTGAATTTTCAAAATGTTGATCCAAAAACATGATCCCAAGTCGCTACGACTTTTTAACTGTCAAAATCGGTTTTCCCGTACCCAAAAACATATAAAACGTTACCCCACACTGTACTTTCAAAATTTTGAACCAAAAAGGAGACCCCGACGTGCTACGACTTTTTAACTGTCAACATCGGTTTTCCCTTACCCAAAAACATATAAAACGATACCCCACACTGAATTTTCAAAATGTTGATGTAAAAACGTGATCCTGATGCGTTACGGCTTTTTAAATGTCAAAAATCGGGTTTCCCGTACACAAAAACATATAAAACGATACCCCACACTGAATTTTCAAACTGTTGATCCAAAAACGTGACTCAGACGCGCTACGACTTTTTAACTCGCAAAATCGTTTTTTTTTTACCCAAAAACATATAAACGATAGCCCCACACTGTATTTTCATAATTTTGACCCAATATTTTCAAAATTTTGACCCAAAAATAAGACCCTGACGCGCTACGCCTCATGTTAGAAAGCTCAAAAGCTTTTCAACTCTCCGCAATAAAATTACGAAGATTTTGGTACCAACAGAAGTTTTCTACGACGTCTGTGAGTGCTTATACCGTGTATACAGGAAAACTGACACAAAAAATCTTCGCATCATTTCAATATTTCGGCATTTTAATGCAAACCGAAGTAATAAATGAGTACGCACATCACATTGTACGCATTTTACTGATAAAGACTGATTTCGAATTTCGGCAATACCTATACATTAAGTATCGTATAATTTGGTTTAATATGATTTAATTCTAATCACTTGATTAATTGAATAATATCATTTGTTTGAAACTAATCAAAATTTGCATACCGGTATCATAATAATTATTTTTTATATCCAACGAATGTATTTGAACGCCCGTCAAGAATCAGGAAACTGCCATTCATCAACCGGCACAAAAATATCGTATCGGCGGCTCGGCCGTACGATACTTTGTGCAGTGAATATTAATGTCGTATCGCGGCTCCTCCGTACGATATTTTGTGCGGTGAAAATTAAATAGGAACCCTGTCCAACTTGCAACTTGTAACAGAGAGCAGACAACACACTTTGTGTGTATGTGTGTTGGTATATGTATCATACAAACTGATTAAGCTGACCTTTGTACCCATTCATTTCTTATCTATTTTTCCCCAAAATAATTATATTTTTGGTGGGTTTTTCCCCGGCCAAAATTTCCCCAGCTCAGTCCCAATTTCCCCCGAACCTCGTTCGGGCGTTCGGACATATTCTGCAGGCCTGGGCAGGCCTACATAAAGTCCATTGTTTTTAAATAGCTTTTTTTTAAATTATATATTTCTAATGTGTATTTAACTAATCTGCCTGTGATTTTTCATGGGGGCTTACTAGTTGTAAATAATTTTGACTTAAATAATTAATTAATTACGGACACATATATCCCAAATGATGTTTTTTTTATTACTTTTGAATTTTTTTTTATAACTTAACTGTGTTATTGAAACTTTTACTTATTATATAAAATTGTTCTTTTCCACTTAAAATCAAGTTTTTTTTTTAATTCTCAAAGAATCAGTAAGTAATATTGTTAATTATAAACTATTAATTGTTATAATTTTTTTTACTTAAGATAAATATTGAGAAAAAAGAAAAAAAATTAATATTGTAAAATGGATTACAAACATGGGGCTCTCTTAAGCCTCCCATACATGGACGAGCATGTTCGCGAACCTGTTGGCGAACATGCTCTCGGCGTTGCCCACAGACGACCGAGCATGCTCGCCACTGCCGCGCGCCGCACAGTACTCTAGCCTCTCCCGCGCTGTGACAGTCGAGTTGTGTCAGTGTATGCGAAATGGATGCTAACGCTGTGGTGGTTTCGTTTGTTTGGAAGATGTGAAAAAACGTAAGCCACGCAAAATAAGGTGCAAGAATTGGCTTAAAAACAGGAACCGGTTCAGTCACATGTCTCTGTTGGCAGAATTAGCAGCAAACGAACCAACTGATTATAAAAATTACCTGAGGATGACTGAAGACTGTTTCGAGGACATTCTTGGACGTATTTCTCTAGAAATTGAGAAACAAAATACTGCTATGAGGAAATCGATCAGCTGTAAAGAGCGCCTTGCTGCGACGCTTCAGTTTTTGGCTAGTGGAAGAAACTACGAAAACCTAAAGTTTAGTTGTGCCATATCGCCTCAGTCGCTAGGAAAAACCATACCATAAACCTGCACTGCATTTTATAATGCGCTTCGAGATAAATACCTTAATGTAAGTATAACATTTGTATAGTTATTTGAACATGTTTCATTTAGTTAGTTCTCAAATCTTATACCGTACACTAATTTATCAACGGTAATTAAAACGCATGCAATGTTAATAAATGAAAACAAATTGTATTAAGCAAATTTATTTTAAAGAATTACAAATAGAAAAAGATCTTCTGGATATAAAATGAAATATAAACTTCCTTATAATTAAACCCAACCTTTAAGTATAAAAATTATTTTCATCATTGTACGTTTTAAGTATGTCTAAATTACACAGCTACATACCACACGTAATAAAACTGTGTGTAATAATATTGTAAAATTAAATGAAAAACGTATACATCAGTTATCATGTTAAGTTTTTTTATTGGGACTGTTATCGTTTCTAGACGGCATTCAAAATTCCAAAAATTGCAAGACTGAATTGTTGAGATTACAACTTAAGTTTACTTTAATTTGCTGAAGAGCAGATACTGCCCGATATTATCGTCTTCTTCAGCTGCAACCGTAGCATCATTGGTATATAAAGTATTAGAGCGTTTGGTTGCCGGAGATTCGTTTACAACAATTGTATTTTCTGAAGCATGAGATTGTGATGACTGCTGTGGTGTGTATGGCGGGTAAACAGGGGAGTTATAATTTCCGTTATTGTATCCCGGAAACGGATGAGTTGCCAGTTGCACATTAGGTTCTCCATGTGAAAAAGTTGGTACGTTAGTATGAGGGGGATGACTGTTGTTTAACTGGATGACTGAGTATTCATTTAAATTTCCTAATTTACCATGGAAAACAATATCTGAAATAAGTTTTTGTGCAAATATCTTTTGGCGTCTATCCATGTCTTCTAACTAGAAGGCGACGCTGCTCCCAAATGCTTTATATTCATTAAGCTGATTCAAAGCATTGGTTGCGGTTTCCAAAAAAGCTTCTTTCTTTTGATCAAACTCTTAGACAACTTTCCTTTTTCGCTGGTGTGGTGGGCCAGTGTTCGAGGTGTCAGATGTCAGATCTGCTGTTTGTGAGAGCGACCTTCCCAGTACACTAGTAGGCGTGGCAGCGGCAGATGATCTTATGTTATGTTGCCACCGTCCAGGATACTGGGGGAGTTCTCTGTCTCCTGTGTAAAAACAACGAGAAAAGGGTAAAAATACCGAAAAATGCGTCACGTATAATATGTGTATGGTCTATACAGTAAAACATCTAATCTAAACATATGAGTAACTATTTTTTTCTTTTTCAGTTTCCTGAGAACGAAAGCGACTGGATGAACATTGCGACAGATTTTAAGAAATACTGGCAAGTAGAAAACTGCGTGGGAGCTGTTGATGGCAAGCATATAGCCGTCCTTCCACCTCCTGGTAGTGGTTCTTATTTTTACAATTACAAAGACTTTTTCAGCATAGTGTTGCTCGCTGTAGTTAACGCTAACTATGAGTTTATGTACGTAAATTGTGGAGTTAATGGATGAGTGTCTGACGGGAGAGTTCTGTTTGAAACAGATTTCGGAGAAAAATTGGAAAACGGTAAGTTGAATTTACCATCGCCAACAAGCTATCCAAACCACAGAGATGTATGTTTACCTTTTGTTTTTGTTGGAGATGAGGCTTTCCCCTTAAAAGAGAATCTCATGAAGCCTTACCCTCTTAGAATCACCCACGATGAAAAGATTTACAACTACCGTATTTGCCGTGGAAGAAGAATTGTTGAAAATGCTTTCGGCATTCTTGCAAATAGATTCCAAGTTTTGCAAACAACAATAAAGACGAGATTGGAAACCACAGAAATTATTGTTCTTGCCTGCTGCGCACTGCACAATTATTTACAAAGGAAAAGTTCCACTTATTTGACGCCTAGTTCTGTTGACTGGGAAGGCACGAAAACAGGACTTCTCACTGAAGGTGAATGGAGGCAGAGTGTGCGCCAGCTAGTAGGCATGAAGCGACACAATCGGTCCGGGAAAGAAACATCTTTAGCTGAAACAATTCGAGGATACTACTGGGACTTCTATAATGACGAGGGAAAAGTTGAGTTCCAAGAGCGCATGATAAATCGCCGCTAAGATTATGAACACTGACAACCGCCAGCAGTGCATAATGTGTTTTGTAGTAGACATGAGTAAGCTAATTTTGTACATATAATTGTATTTTCTATCTACATAATACTTAATCTCAGAAACATGTCTGGCTTTGTTTAATAATGATTTGTAATATAAAATCGTATTGTAATAATATTAATTACATAGTTTGTAGTTTCTCGGTTTTTTTACTAGTTGGTCTTTTATGAATAAAAAAACTGTTTGTAAGCCTCACGTTTGATTACTTATTTTCCATCGATCCATTCTCAGTCGTTGATTTAGGAAATATATAAGATATTTGCTAAAATCGCATATTTGCT
>JAGFPH010000109.1:386917-406661 GCA_018207615.1 Philaenus spumarius | reverse complement strand
ATATCCCTTATTACTTTATTAAATCCCTAAAACTCACATGTATTACACAATACCAGTATATCTTTTAATTTTATACAGTACTAAACAGTAAACTGGTAATACACTTCACAAGTACATTCCATACAATGCATAAAATTAACTATATAATTTGTAGAGAAAAGCACAACTTACATTGTCGACTGTCATCTCAGTGTTATCTTCTGGTTCGTCGGGGAGGTTAAATCCCTTTTGCAGTGAAGAAGCCCCTTTTCTGGCTGTTTCCTGGTCTGTTGTAAACAGGAGCAAATCAAAATACCACAGTGTTGGTACTTACACTTCGTCAAGTCCCTTTCCCGTGCTTTTCAAGGAACTTATTTTTCTCAGTTCTCTTCGAAAAGATGCACGCAAATTGTCAATTTTATTTGACAAACATCTCATCAGCGTTTGGAAAAATTTCCTTACATTTTTCTACCAAGACGTCCAAACTTTCCTTTCTTAAGTGTTTGTTGTAATAGTTTCGACTTTTCACGTCCCACAAACACTGCTGTTCCCGATAAACTTCTATAAATTCCGCCCAGAACTGTTTATTATCGCTGAACGTCATTTTATTATTGTCAACTTACACAAAATACCACTAATTTTCAACAAAACTGCACAAGCGACACGTCCTCACTGCTTCTTCAACAATAACTATTCTCTGTCTGATATTTTAGGCGGGTAACTGTTTACGCCGCGTACCTCACCCCGCCTACCCAACCACGAGCACCCCAGCAGTGTTGCCAATCCAAATCTAGAAAATTCCCACCGATCAGCAAAAGGAAAAAATTACCTGCAGCGGGTGAGCGGCGAACTGGCGAACATGTTGGTCGTCCCCACAGACGGCCGAGCATGTCCGTGTCGGAGCTCAGGTGCGACGGACCCAACATGCTCGCTGGTTGGAAGGTTCGTAGACCCCACACATATGCTCGCATGCTCGCTGCCAACACTGTCATGAACATGCTCGCCCATGTATGGGGGGCTTAAGTTAAATCAATACAAAAATAGAACGTTATAAAGTGGCGCACAACTTGCTGGCAATAAGAAAGAATCAATAAGTAATATTGTTAATTATAAACTATTAATTATTATTATTATTTTTTTACTTAAGATAAATATTGAGAAAAAAGACAAAAAAATTATATTGTAAAATGGATTCCAAACATGGGGTTCTCTAAGCATACTAAATCAATACAAAAATAGAACGTTATTAAATTGCACACAACTTGCTGGCATTGTTGTAGATCTTTAGGATAACTTGTTTATCATCCATTCCTGTGTATCAAATTTGTTAGGAACAGAAAAAGCTAAAATTTTACATAGTTATAAAGTACTATAACGTTTTTATTGTAGACTCCCAACTTTTGGAAAATTAAAGTCAAAAACCAAAAATTACTTGCTCATTATAGTACATTAACCTGTACGTATAGGCCCTACTAATAAACAAAACCGAAAAAATATTTTATTACAAATTTAGGGGAGAAAAGTTTGGGACACTGTCGTGTGAGGTATCATTTGAAAAAGGCTTTGTTTAAGAATATCAAAGAAGAATATATATATTTTTTTATTTTGCTGTTTGTAGTTTTCAAGGTTTCTTAAAATGCTTCGTGTTGTGTTTTAAATTTATAATTTTTCTGCTTTACACTGATTGTCTAAACTGTCCTTAGAAATAATTTTGAAACAAAAGTTCTCAATATTGTTCCTATTTTTCTCCCAATCAGAGACAGGTCGAAGTCCCTACTCCGAACTTGGAAACAATTTTCTTCGACGGTTTACCTTTATTTTACACAATGCATCCATTTTCCTTTACATTGTCACAACAACTTTTTTATGCTTCGTAGCCAATGCAAAAATCACACAGTGATAACAAAGCAGACAAACACAAGCAAGAGTGTAGCACGATTGAAGTGAACATTGCAATAGTGTTGACTGACCTGGTGATGGTTCATTGTCTTGTTAAACTTCCACTGTGTAGTGACTGCTGATGTTTACAAACATAATGCGTAACTAAGCATAACTTTAAACTTTTTTTCCTTTATTAATGAGGGTCAAGTTACGGGAGGTTCTATTGTACTTTGGTCAATGGTCCCCTCCATCAATGTATAATTTATTCCCACCAGGATAAGTTTGCTCTGATGTATTTGATTGGAAAGTAATGCAGTTGCCTCGTTTGTTACAGGCTTGTCTTGCGCAACCACAGATGTTAGTTGTGGGAGATGTAAATGAGATGTTCATGCCTCTTCTGGATGGTTTCCTAGTGGATCCTGAAGAATCTGCATCAGTTATTGACAGTCTCATGGAACAGATCCCGGAGATGTTTGCAGACACAAGGGAAACGGAAACTATTCTCTACCCTGTAATTCAAGCTGGTATGGAAGCATTAAAGGTAAATAATTTTAAATTAACTTGTTTGAAAATTTAATATTTAATATAGCTTATAGTTGTTAGTTTTGTAATCACACAATCCTGGTAATTCGAGACACAATAATAAAAAAGTCAATTGGAATGTGTGCTTGGAAATGAAATTATAGATTCTCTGATTAAAGATAAATTGTGCTTTTCTACAAATTGATCACATCAATTTAATAAATTTTTTATACAATTTTACTAATGCCAATCCGACTATTAATAATAATTTTATTAAGACGACTTCCGTCAAAATAGTCAATAAATTGTTTTTGTTTGCAGCCATTTACTAGTGCTGTTTTGTTGCTGGGTTGTTTCCATTGTCATTAACTAAAAATACACAAACACATATCACTTAACATTTACATAAAAAAAAAACACTGAACACATAATACTGTTTTTTTACTTTCACTTAACTAGTACTGCCTTTACTACCTGTATTAGTTTGAGGAACTGGATATTATCTGTCTTTGTTATTATTGCTTCATATAATATATTTGAATCAAACCGAGGTTATAGCTAAGTTATGTATATTTCAAATTGTATTGGTTAAATTTTTTGTATATTTCAAATTGTTCAATTGCACTCATCAATTTTCTTTTTTGATAGTGGTGCTATATTTGTAGAGTTTTTCGATGATGGAATAGTTTTGGTTGGTATAAAGGAAATGCATATAACAGTTTCTTATACAGACTGAGAAATGTACCGATGATACCTTCCGATTTTCAAAAAGAATTTAAGATATTAATACTCATTGCAGCCAAAAATGGATACAACTCATCTATTATCGCGAAGTTATATAAAAAAAAAAAATAACAACAAAAACCAAAATAGAACACAAGTGGGCAAGAAAAAAGTGTAAGTTTAGATTATAACAAAGAATTAGAATATTTTATAAGTAAAAATAGAGCTCCACTATTTCATTAAAAATTAAAAATGATTGATGTAATGTTTTTAATAAAACGTTGATAACAAATTCGAAAGTATGGAGATTTGTGAACTTTCACGCTTAGATTGTGGAAAAAGTATAAAGGACAAACTAGCAGGTCTTTCAAAAAAAACTATATAAAGAGCACATACCATCGGCTTCACAGTCGGCTAATCCAACAAAAGTCAACTCTAAATTTATAAAACACCTACTTCAGACCAACTACAATTATTCCATCATCCAAGAAACTTTATACAAAACATTTGAAACCGATAGCAGCTCTTTTCTTAGCAAAAAACCTCAGTTTGATTCAAACCAAATATACAATATAATAATAATAATATATAACAATATATTAATAACAATAACAGCAAACATAGGCATATCTACGTAAGGGTGGAACCCCTTCGTTCCTCCTGCAATTCTGTACGTATTGAGAAGATGCAAAGTAAAAAACAGTACTTATATGTTCAGTATGTTTTTTATTTAAGTGTTATGTGTTAATGTATTTGAAATTAATTACAACAGGAACAAACCCGGCAACAATAAAGCACTTTATTAAAGGCAGAATTGCCAAACAGCCGTAGTCCAACACAAAAATATTTGATGGACTATTTTGACGGTAAGTCATTTTAATCCTACATATTATAAAATTACTTAGATTTAAATTTAGTTACTTTAATTTAAGTTTTGAATCGGTTTTCAATCAACTCTGGTTTCTTAGAAAGTGGAACTACATACATATGAAGTTTGGACTAAAATTAAGGATACATAAACCATTAGGTATAATTTCACAAATATAACTTTATTTAAATCCTTAAGTAGGCATCTTCTGGCTATGACATAACCTATCAGACAATGACTGGAGACAAATACACATCAATATTAACTGGCTATATAGTTTCTTATCTTACTAAGCCGGAGGTGAGGGACGTTTTTTTCAGCAGCATGGAGCTCCTACTCTTTATGCTAATGTGGCCAAAGCAGACACCCGCCATTGTTTTAAATGACATATAAGGTCAGTGTAACATTTTGGTACAACTGGAGGGCAAGTAAAATGATAATAATTCAAAGGTATAAAGAAGTCCTGGCTTAGATAATAAAAGAACAATGAACTGTTGTAAGATTCATAGGCATAGCCTAGAAAGTTAATGTAGACCTAACCTAGAAATTCAAAAGAATTCATGTAAATAAGAGTTGGAGCATTTCGGCATTTTAAAATAATAATTAAATTCACAAATTGTAACCAACTAAAGCTAAATTTAAGCTAAGCTTACCTGTTCCAAAATAAAATTAATACAACCAAGTTTAATTCACAAGCCTAAAGTAGCGATTGTTAGAACATTTTCATTGTCCTAACGATGTAAATTCAGTCATGTTTTGTGTAAATAAAATAATATTAAGAATTGTTATAAAAGCATTGTGTATAAATTAAATAAGTAACAAGTGTTAGAAAATTAAAAGAATGTAGCATAACCAAGGACAAAGTGTAGACGCAGTGGTGTTTTAGTATTTAAACCATGTGAAATAAACTTTGACTATGCAAGTATGCAAGGCTAAATAGTGGACACATTAAAAGCGCAGTTGAAATCGATCGAGTTAATTTGACGTCGACGAAGTATAATGATATGAATTATTGAAATGGACATTCCCGATTTTAAAAAGAAACAATAATAAGTGATTCGAAATTAAATATATAAATAGACAGTTAAAATATGTAGATATGCAGTTTATGAACAGTAAAAAAAAATATTATTGGAAAATAAATGTGAACGTAACCCAAAAGGTGTGCCGTTGTGAACAAAATATTCAACACGGTGATGTTGATGGCCGTGACGATTGTCGAGCGCCATGTTTGGAATTTTAATAAAGCTTTTTAAGCACCTTTTAATCTGGTACCCACTAAGTAAGGAAGTATTGATCATTTTGTAAGAAATTTTATAAAAGAAAACGGAAAATCAGTAAATGTGTTGGACTTGTAGTAATAATCAGTGAAAGAGGAAAACAATTTTCATAAATAAAACATAGGAACAGTGGTAAAATCTTTTAATAATAAGCACCAACTTTAAGGTAATATCTTGCCATTTCATAATAAGCCATTTGGACATTTTTTTTTTTTCTGTACGGTACGTTGTAATTCCATAGTTTGTAAAAGTAAATAATCTCATTTATAATATAAATTAAAGTATACATTTAAGTGATTGCCTATTAAGAAAGCCAGGGACTCTTAAACTCGAGAAAGAGAATAATTTTATCTGATTTGAAATAACTTATATGTAAATACCTAATACTTGTATAGTAAATTCATGATTAAATATTGAGTTGTATAAAATCAAATTTGTTAATTATTTATAATATTAGCTGTGGCAGTTTTTCAGTTTCAAAGGAAATTATCATCATTCTAAATTTGGCACCTACAACATAATTTAGAAAAGAACTGGGCCTATTTAAAAAAGAAATAATAATAAATATTTCTTTATAATTTTGATGCCGCAATGTGTGGCATTTCTATCAATAAACAATAATTCTTTATATCAGTATTAGCCAGAAGATGCCTAATGGCAAAACATATTTAGCAATTTAAATAAAGTTATATTTGTGAAATTATACCTAGAGGTTTTGTATCCTATTATGGACTTTCACCAAATACCTACTGTTCTTACTTTAAATTATAATTAAGGTTTTAAGCATTGAAAACCTATTAATCTTTAGTATAATTAAATGTAATTTATTCACTGTTATTCAAATACATATGGGTACTCATTTGTTTACATATTTTCTACAAGACCCATTGCAAACCCTAAACCATGGAAAAATAAATTGATCATCACTACAAACACTATTTCAAATTATTAAAAAAACTAGGTATCTGATCGCATTTGACTTGCCTGATTTTAAAATGTAATTCAATCTTTTGTTCAACCTGTAGAGTTCTTTAGAAAAGTTTAGAGGTTCCAATTCCGGGTACCCGGACCATTTTACGGTCTCGTCAATCCCAGGATTGGCTAAGTCCAATCCTAAGATTTTCGGGATTGATAATTAGATGGAAAAACACAAATTTTCTCTTAAATGATGTTTTACTTATTACTTTCTACGTGAACCTGTTTGTATGATGTACAATGTACAGTACCGGTAACTATTTTTATTACAAAATTATTGTAATCTGTAATATATTGGATGTATATTACTAGATTGGGTTCACTAAATGAAACACATTATATTTGCTTATGCTACTACTGCGTGTCTTGGTAGGAAGGTGAGTTCTAGACTGGCTTGTGAATATGTAACAAGGACATGCGTCAGTTAGGGCTGGCGGGAAAAGGTATTGGTTTGCAGCCAATAGCGTTTATTAATATCTCGGATGACATATCGTACGATATGACGTCACAGATCATACGATATCACGCGGTCTTTCACTCTTATACAATTGCATACATCACATAGTCCAATATCACTTTAATTAGTTAAAAAAAATTATGATCATTTTTGTCAAAACTTAGAACTGATGATGTCAAACTGCGAATGTTACATTTTAATATTCTTACATTCTTATCAGCCAAGCCAACCCTCCGTAGCCGCAACACCCTACTGAGAGACAGACTTGACCTTCAAATGATCTCGCTCGAGTCTATAGTGTTATAAATAGATGATGACACATTACGATGATGCATAAAAAAATGTGTGTACTTTTAAATGTTTTTCTGCTTTTTACAAAGTTTTACAGTGTTTACTTCACTTTTACTTAGTATATACATAGATTTTTTACCGCTTGTGTTCGTTCAGCATTTAAAATATATATTACTAAAGTTTATTCCATAAATAAATATCAATTTCATATGTTGTTGTTTCGATAAAACTCCTAGTACCCAGCCCCAGGTTAGGCAAACCAATCTTATAGGTTTAATATACATGTTATTAAAAAAGGTTATTAGGTAACTGTTGGTAAACTTTGACATCTTTGACATACCAGGAAAATTTAAATCTAATATACAGTTTAAATATCATGCAAAGCAAAAGTGAAAAGATACAAATATATGCTATAAAAACGCAAATACATTATGTATATAGACTAAATACATCAATTTTATAGAGAGATTAATATAAATAAATAAAAAAAATAAAGGAGTTTCACTACTACAAAACCTAATTTTCGTAAGGTTATCAGAGAAAAATGAGTAAATCTAAATCCCTGGATTGAAACCCCTAGACAAGCTGTTGTGATTTTCCGACATCTCTCATATTGTAATACGTAGCTGTAGGTACAAAACAATGTTTGTGTTACAATCTAAAATCTTTGACGAAGTTAATGGATTGTTTACAGGCTTCTGAGTGTTCAGGTAAACTTATGGTTTTCCAGACATCGCTCCCAATTGCTGATGCTCCTGGAAAACTGCAGAACAGAGATGATAGGAAGCTATTAGGCACAGATAAAGAAAAGACCATTCTTAGTAAGTACTTATAATACATTTAAGATCTTAGAATGTTACGAATAAAATGGTATTCAGTAATTCATATATATATATATATACTACAAATTTATTTAATTCTTCGAACCCATATTGTATATAAAAAATCCTACTAATATACAATAAAAAAGATGAGGATGATCAAACTTTCACTACACACCTGAGAAGATACATCATAAGGAAAATGGTGAGGGCATCATTGGACAGACACAGCCCTCTAAGAAAACATATGCAAAGAATGGGAATACAAAACAGATTAATGTAGGAAGTGTGACCTGCATGTAGAAACCGCCAGAATATCTGATTTTTGAGTATATAAGCATCCTAGTCGGGTGAATAATGCAACCTACCAAGGAATCATTGATTCTCCATGGCAATCTCATCAGGAAATCCTTTGAAGTCCATCAGCTCATGTAACTTTGGCTAAGGAGACACACCAATTTCCTTACTTATTTAGTCGGACATTCTTCAACATTAGACCGTTCTCGTAAGAGACAAAGAAGAACATTTCTTACCAGAATAAATAGAGCAGAACTATTTTAGTTAGATAAAATAATCTTTAAGATAATCAGTGGGTTTTATAATTTTGTTTTGAACATTTGCCAACATTTTGAACATTTATGTGTAAAGAAAATAATATAAGACTTTTTGAAAGTTTAATAAATTCTGAATAACAAGTAAAAAATTAAAAATAACACTATATTAACAGAAAACATAAACCTAGAGAACTAGGCCTGTGTTTGCTGCCTGACCAAACATACAAATAAAAGTAAGATAGAAGGAACACAGAACTAGAATACTAGAACTGAGATGTCAAAAATCTTAATAACTAAATGCAAAAACACAGTAACCAGACTGAAACACAAAAAATTACACGACCAAGACAGCAAGGCTGCCTTTTTAGTAAAATAACAGGTCAAAACAAGTTACAGTAAACAGCCTTTTAGTGGACAGGATTGGCATGGGCTGTAATTAAAATTTTATATTCAACCGATTAAATGTATAATAATATTAATTCAAAGGGGGTGTATACATGATAGTTAATAATAATATAACGAAAGTAGTTTTTTAGTGTGTTTCTGAATACTTTTTTCACAACATTTGACCACAGCAAGAGCACAACCAACACCATCGCGTGAATCACATTTTTAATTATTCGTTGGTTGCAATTTACCAATTAAAGTTTTCTCCTGAAACGTTTTTGTTATGTCTGATTTTGTTTAGTTAAACAATATTTTATGGATTATAAATATGAAACTTTATTTCTTCTCAGTGCAATATGTCAGTCTTTATTGTTATTGTCTTATAAATGTTTTGAAAACAAATTGTTTCAACATTTTGTGTTGAAACTACAATATAATTAATTAATTTGTATTTTTCCTCTTTATGCTTAGAGTTTTGTATTGTTTCCCAGATCCACAAAGTAACGTTTACAACAACTTAGCTCAGGATTGCGTAGCGGTTGGCTGCAGTGTGGATTTGTTTGTGTTAAATAACTCCTACATAGATTTAGCAACTATAGGTCAAGTATGTAGATTGACAGGAGGTGAAATCTTCAAGTATACTTATTTCCAAGTAAGTCTGAACACACTTTTTAGGTTATGTAAGTAAAAACTAGTACAATACAACCATGATAGTATGCTAGTCCGCATTATTTGATAGACTTCGTTATCTGGTCATCCGCATTATTCAGTAGATGACAATATCCGACAGTTCATGGCTGATAACAAGTAGCAACTGAGAACAGTGAGAGGCAACAGCTACAATGTGTATGAATTATCGAGGGTAAGACAAGCTCTGTTAGTGCTAGTGTATAAAAACCTTAACATCTACGATATGTACATCTCAAATTGTATGGGAATATTGTTTGAAAAAATAAACATAAGAAACTTTTTTTATCTTTGGTATTTTTGCAGTTATATTTGTTGCTATAAAGTTGAATTATTCATCAGCCAGATAGGAACATAAACATTTATTCCATTGGTCAGAACATAAATTGCGAGGCCGGATTTATCAGTCAAGATAAAAATGAATGAATAAGTATAAAGTGCATTACATATTTCGAATGCTTCATTAGCGTACACACAAAATGAATGATGGTTAATGAATAATTTAATATTGATTTTATAATCATTGAAACTAAATAACTTATTATTAATATGGAACAAAGTGAACTTTGTTTGTTAGTAACTATATTTTTTGCATAAAAAATCCATCACGAAAACAAAAGAGGCTCGATAAATACTGTAATGAGTCTTCTTCATTTAAAATGATACACAAGTGGTTTATTGATTTTCGTTATGAAGAGATGAGCTCAGTTCGTCTGATAAAAATGGTGGATAAAATCTGTGACATCATTTTGAAAGATCATTGAGTGAAGTTAGATTAGATAAGAACACTAACAGTGTAAACATCTATTGATAGAATAAGACTGAAACACAGAATTTGTTTTAACTCAAATGAGTTATAATTTGATTATTGTAGCTCATGCATCATTGAAGATTGTGACTTTGTCGTTGAAACGTGGAGTTAATAAACGTTTTGTTGTGAGGTTCTGTGTTCAAGTTTTATTCCATCAATATATCTTCTCACAAGTCAAACTTAATATTTACTTTACAAAGTTTTTATATTTACACAATAGTTTATACATGAAAATGTGTGCAGGATTTGTTGACAATCGTCCTAAAGCACAATTGTGTATAAGCTTCCCAAGACAATTTACAGTTGTTTCAACAAAATCCCGTCAGATTCTTGAATTGATTTTTCGCACCAGAGACAAAACAGTGGGCAGCTTTGGTCCCAAGATAGTGAAAGCAGTATGAATTTTGTTTATTAATTATTATTTACAAATTTAAATGACTAAATTACTTCTGAAAGATAATTATGCAGAACATGAGTACAGTAGAACCCCTCTTAACCGGCCTCGGATCAACCGGTTTTCGGATTAACCAGCCTATGCGATGAAACAACAGAGATTATATTACTGTAACTGACCGAAGTCTCAAACATTGATTGTTTGACGGACATTTCCTGGAAAATTAAGCTGGGTGACGCAACTTTAGGTGTGCAGTGTGTTAGTGTTGTGACAGACAGAACACGGGAGTTGGAGTATGAGTTTGATTTTCCTCTTGCTTCCGCGACAACTGTATTTTTTTTTAGAATCAATTGACAAAGCGGTATCGTATGTGTGTTTTTCTTCGTCTGGTGCTTTGTCGGAACTTTTACTGAATTTCGTGGGAACAAAATATGTAATATTTGTAACATATTGCATAATATGTTGAGCAGCAAAAAGATTAAACGGCATTAGGCGTGATTAACGTACGAAAATGGAGAGACTTGGCTTTAAAAAACTCTTTGAATGATGAAGAACAGAATAAAACAACTAATTTTTGATACAGTATATATATATATGTAAATTCAGTTTTCAAAGTTTATGTAAGTTTAAAATGTTTAATTTGTTGGTGTTTGTTGATGTATGTTGTACATACAATAAAATGGGTTGCAATAACGTCTTATTTGCTAGTTTATTTATGAAGTATGTAGGTTATTTTTAAATAAAAATGTATTTTTTACGGGAACCTCGGATCAACCGGCCGCGGTCTCGGCCCCGACTAGACCGGTTAAGAGGGGTTCTACTGTACTAATAAGTTATGAGTTATGGTTCCCAGTTAATTGTCAAACAAACATAACAGTTGAAAATCTAGTTTTAATGTAACATAATATCATCTGAATCACAAATACGATAAAGAAATGAACTGACTAAATAGGGTCTAGATAAAAATAATGCTTTGATTTAAATAAAATTTTCTCTAGTAATTACCAAACCTTATTCATTGTAATTTGCTTTTTAAATTTCTCTGTCTATGTTGCAACAACTGTTATTCCATAAAACTGTGTTTTTTTTTTTACAAACCAAAGTCAATGTTGTACCATTTTTCACTCTATGATTCACTCCCGTTTTAAAGTCAACATTTTTATTCCTTGAAGAAAAACTTTTGATCCCGGTTTACATCATGACTGTAAAGCTCTTCTTAGGACAAATTAATGGACCTTTAGTTTTCCTGCTTACCAATAAATATTAACCATTATTAGTGAATTTGGCCGGAAAGGTGAGCTACTGCAGTAACCCTTATGGTGAGACCTAATGTCGAGAGTAGTAAATGAGCACTGAAAATGGTCCCCAAAACACTTCTTGGGGTGTCATTAAAAATTTTATATACAGTAGAACTTGGATAATTCGAACATCTTTAATTCAAAGTTTCAGTTCGGTCCCTTGAGCTTTATATGATATCAATGTAAAACAATTATAGATAATTCGATATATACTTCTTTAATTCGAAGTTTTTTTTCAACGCTAAAAGTAAAATCTTGTGCTGTGAAAGGGATCGCTGGATAAATAGGTCTCTGTCTGGTAGAAAGGGGGCAGGACATACGTGTTTGTATACGTATTGTAATTCTAGACGCGGTACCGGTTTCCAAGAATTTTGCCTTCCGAGAATTCTCTAGGTACCGATACTGTAGTTTGTCATTGATGCTCTGCCCAATCTCTGTCTGTTGTTAAGTCTCGACAAAACCTTTTGTAAACAGAACAGAACAACCATCCTGTTTTTTGATAGTTGTACAGCCAATGGATCAGGGCATTATAAAAAATGTTAAGCATTTTTACCGGCGACTTATTGGACAAACGCTCTTGACAGATTCATTGGAAAACAAAAATTTAAAGGTAAATTTCGGCGGTACAAAACAGTGTAAGTGAAGCTGTTTTTTCATTTTCTTAACGTACGTGAGGATTTTGCAAACACAAAAACGATTAATTCTACAATGCAATCGGACATTTCACAATACTTTGTTAAAGTACAGTATATATTTTTTATTATATTGTACATAATAAAAAAGCATCATTTACTTTTGATTGGTGAAAATAAACCTTATATAATAAACATATTCAACATAGTTTTTATTTCAATCATTTTGAGAACCTAAAAATCGAAAAATAATGTTACTTTTATAATTCGAATTTTGACAATGGTCCCTTCAGCTTCGAATTATCCAAGTTCTACTGTATGTACGTAGATTTTAAGTACTAGAATGAAACTATTTTGGAATTTTATCTACAAAAATAAATATAAGATATTATTCTGTACATTTTGTTTTTTTACCACAACCTTATCCTCCAAAATAAGGCTACATCCCCCTTAATGTTAGCTCGTGTGGTTCCCCCAAAATCTATCAAAAAGACGTTTGTGAAAAAACATACATTTATTGTTATATAAAATATTTAAATAAACACATACATAGAGCCTAATCTTGATGAAAACGCCTGAAACAAAATAGGAATGAAAGCTGATTACTTACAGTACATGTCGGCTCCATTTGTACAATTTGTAGAATAATTTTTAATCACTGCTAAACACAATGCATTATTAATTTACACACACTTTTAAGAAGTATTGTCAGTAATTTTTTCTGTCAAAGAGTATTAAATCGACTTGAGAATGCAATGTTCCGCCATTGCCGCATGAACATAACATCATTTGGTGTTAATGAAACATTTTATTTGAAATAGCGTAGCGCAAGGTCAAGAGCATTTGCCGCGTCTGAGTGTGATATAATTTCAGTTTGAGCATTCCCCTATTCCTCGTTTTCCTCCAAGTCGGTCTGTTTGCATCGATAAATTTGTAATAAGCGCACACAGTTTATCAAACTCCTCTAGAGTAAACACTGAACTAGATACGACTAGACTAGTGCTCAGTGCAGTGATTCATAAATATGTTTGAAACGTGGAGGGAGAGGGGTAGGTAATGTCTCGGCGCTATAAGTCATCGAAGGAAATGCATTTCCTTTCCGACTTTCACTGAACCTGTTCACAAGCCTATCAACGATGTATAGAGCTGCCATTAGCAGATGTCCCCGCACATTATTTACCCATTAACATGTCAATACGTTGATATTATTTATGAATTCCCACTAATCCCAACTGTGTTCGGTCCCAATTAGTTCGGATTAGTGGAACTCTACTGTATAATATTATTCTATATTTTCTATTATCTTAGGGAGAGACAGGTTTTTATTTTTGTTTGTAGTCAACAAATAATAATAAGTATTAACAATTTTGTAAATTTATAACGTTATAAATAAAATTCAATTTAACATTCACTTCTTTATGAGTCTACTTTATCTTAAAGATATTTTTTATAATATCTTGGGGTTGTAGATTCGTTGACCTAAGCAAGTATGTGGGAGGATTGGTTCAAGGTTAATGTCGCAATCAATTTGAAATTAACCTTGAACATTTATTGATGTCACTTTCAATGAAACATATATTAAATAAACAGACATACATAAATAATAAAATGAATATTATAAAATATTATTAGAGAGCATGAATTATAATAAGTTGGATAAATTTAATTGTGCACTTTACATACTATGGATTTTTTATTTAACTTTAGATTTCACTGTCACTAGTACAAACCCAATTTTTAGACACTAGAAGATCTTTGGTCGTCGGATGAACGATGATTGATGTTAATTAGAGATGATGACTTGCTGTATCCATTGTCTGTCCACGAGGATGCAATCATCTTAGTCCTCTTAATTGGATTAATTTCATTAATCCATTGATGAATGAATCCTCCAGTAACTTCGATATTGGTCCTCAGTGGATCGTTCTATAAATGATTCATCCTAACAAGCTTAAATAATTCACACTTGTGAATTATTATGCAAAAAACTTTAAGAGAGAGTTATAACGTGACTTGACTACTTCATGACTAATATCAGAGTGTTCTTGTGGTCGGATATCTAGCTCTGCCTAGCTACTAAATCGGAACAAGATAAATTGATTTTATTCGCCATACAACTAAAATTATAAGTAAATCATTTCAATGTCTCCGATGATCAATCGATTCTATGTTTCTGCATAGATGATCCACTATATTTTTAACACTTCTAACCCATCTGAATATGAATTGATTAAAAATATCTGGGCATATTTAAGATTGTCTGTTTTAAACTGTTCTGTTATAGATGAAGTTTATACATACACTTTGGGTTTGTTTTGCGTTTTGAATTGCACCTTTCTAATCTATGTCTCTTATGTTGAATACTTATTAATATTAAGCTCTCTTTAAAAATGTAAACTGAAATAAAATAAAATGCTCTCTTTAACTAAAACTGACCTATGGTTTTATTCTAATTTAGTTGTTGTATTTTGTCGGATTGAGGACGTTACAAATTGTCAGTATTATACTTTTTGAAGTGAAAACTTCTTTAGCGGCGTTGGGCACTTTTTGCTTGGGGAAAAAGCATTGAATTCGCGACCGTTACCACTCGAGATATAGTATGTATTATATATATATATATACATATATGTATGTACGCAACGCGAATATACTACATAGCACTTCTTATTGGGAGAGGAAAAAGCATCAAACTCGCGACCGTCACCGCTCGAGATATAGTATGTATCTATATATATATATATATATATGTACGCAACGCGAATATACTACATAGCACTTCTTATTGGGAGAGGAAAAAGCATCAAACTCGCAACCGTCACCGCTCGAGATATAGTATGTATGTATATATATATATATATATGATATTTGTGTTATATGTATATTAAATACCAAAGTCAGCAAAGTCATTAATGTTTTAAATTATTTTATCCTTATTCCTCCTCCTCTAATATTAGTACGGACAAAAAAATATAAATTGGTCATAGAAGTTATCACTTCCAACGTGTGGTCTTAAGCACACTATTTAATTTTTAAATAAATATTTTTTTATTATTATCATATTAAGTGTTATGTTATTTTGTCAATAACCTTTTCAAATATGTTTTTTTAAGTTTGATTTTATTTCTTTTTATGTTTTATTCATTAAAACAAAACAACTATTGAATTTACACTAACATTAAACTATTTTGTAGCACATAGAACATTTATTATATATTACTTTTAATAGATATTAATTGTAAAAATAAAATATAAATTCAGTGCAGTTGTATAAATATTATTTGAGTGACCACTGTTCTCAACGTGTAAATGGGATATTGTGAAAAAGTTTTGGACTAATCTATACATGATTAATTTGCTAGGGGTTATTTTGTGAGTAGAACTCCTCTTAGAGTTTTTAACCGATTTTGATGTTTTTGGTGTCATTTTACAGAGCTCACTCTGAAGTTGTGCTTCCCTTAAAATGAGCTCAATGTATGTTAAGGGCTTCGCCCCAGTGGCCCTCAAAGTTGCCATGTTAATCTTATGGAAGGTCAATCTTAAGGAAGAAGAAGAAAGATTTCTTTTGATTTTATCAGGGGCACAAAAACAGCTGTTCATATGAAAAGCTTAAAACAGTGATTTTGTTCAACAGCTGATTTTGATCAACAACTGATTTGGATCAAAAACTGAATATAATTTTAGGTTAGGTAAATCAAGCAATAGCGAAGCATTGCCATGTCCACTAGTCTATACATAATTAATTTGCTAGGGGTTATTTTGTGAGTAGAACTCCTCCTAGAGTTTTTAACCGATTTTGATGTTTTTGGTGTCATTTTACAGAGCTCACTCTGAAGTTGTGCTTCCCTTAAAATGAGCTCAATGTATGTTAAGGGCTTCGCCCCAGTGGCCCTCAAAGTTGCCATGTTAATCTTATAGAAGGTCAATCTTAAGGAAGAAGAAGAAAGATTTCTTTTGATTTTATCAGGGGCACAAAAAACAGCTGTTCGTATGAAAAGCTTAAAACAGCTGATTTTGATCAACAGCTGATTTTGATCAACAACTGATTTGGATCAAAAACTGAATATAATTTTAGGTTAGGTAAATCAAGCAATAGCGAAGCATTGCCATGTCCACTAGTAAATAATTAATTTCTTTCACAATAATCAGAAGAATACCTGCTTAAGTTATATCTACAATGTTTTTAGCTTTGAGGTATTTTTGAAAGTATTAAATTTGTCTGTAATAAATCTATATAACTTACCTGTAATTTCTGTTTCTAGGCTAACATTGATGGAGAACGACTAATAGAAGATGTTAAACATAATGTAAGTCGGCCGACAGTATTTGATGCGGTAATGAGAGTGCGAACATCAACGGGTGTTAGAGCGATGGACTTCTTTGGACATTTCTTTATTTCTAACGCACGAGACATGGAACTGGCCTCTATAGATTGTGATAAGGTAAAATTTGATTTTACCATTGTTTTACATTAAAGCTAAGAGTATGCTAAAAACTAAAGGGTGTTTTATAACGGTGTTATTCAAACCTTTAACAGGTAAAATTTAACCCTAGAAGTGGCATGGTTAAAGCTAAAATTGGCCAGCCCGTTTTTAGCGTTTTGCAAGCATATTTTTAAAACTTCGCCAAAAATAGTAAATGAACCCCAATCCAAAAGTGTCCAATAGCTTTTTTGTAGAAGAAACTTCAAAGAATTCAAATATGCCCCTAAAAATTAGTTTATTTTGAAATTGTAAAAGTTATTAGCTCAAGAAACAAAAACTGTTCAGTAACGAAAGGAAAAAGTTCAACTTTAGGCCTACATAACAAGTAGTAAACATTTTTTGTATCTTTTTCGTAAGCGTAAAAAAGTTTCGTAATTTAGTTCTAAATAGAACTGTATAAAAACATTTATCAATTTCAAAATTTTTATTTTGAAAAAAACAGTTTTTATGTTCCAAGTTCACTAAAGTGTTTGAGTTATATTTATTTGAATAACAAAATGACATCAATCTAATGAAAAGCCGCTAGGCTACACTCTGCGGTCATTTGAATAGCGTGGGAACCCACGCGCTAGACTTTCTCACTAGAACGTAATAATTATGTACATTTCAACTGTCGTCTAGACAGACAAAAAACCGGTTATTTCTGGATTACTTCCCACCGTTACAAACTTCAGACTTTGCTGTACAAAATGGTGTAAAGAAATCTGTCAAAACATTTGATATGGTAGGCGTTAAATCACTTGACAAATGAGCTGTTTCATTGGTTGAGAAACTGTCCAATCGCAAGGGTTTACAGTAATTCTTGGAAAAAATACTATTTTTATAGTGACATCTGATTGAAAGACACCAACAGAAAGATAAAATCTTGACGAATCCAATGGTATCGTTATAATTGCCAAAGAAATATTAGTGTAGATGGTCTTAAACGTTGAAGAAGTGGGAAATAACAGTACAATTGTATGCAGATTCGCACACGGAAAGAGCTGTAGACCGATGTGCATATTTTAAAACGATGATTACATATGTAAATATACATTTTACGAAAAAGTTGTAAATACAAAAATTAAAGTTTAATTCATTTCCTTTCCAATGGTGCCAGTTTTATTACGATTGGATAATTCTAAGTGAATTAATTAATCGAAAATGCAAATGTATGCAAATTCTCGCTAATTGTCGAAATAGCTGCATCTTGCGCCTGAGAGAACGTCACTTTGGGAAGTCTGCCACTGGGAGGGTTAAAAAAAATCATAAACAAAAAGATTGCCTATAAATACAAAGAAACCTGCTTTTCCAGGTCTTATAAATCTGAAAACTGCGATAAATAATTGTGATTTTGTATGAGGATAGATTGATAAATCAGATAAAAATTAAACTAAGAGATATTTTTTAGATAAATGCAATGTTTTGCGTGATATTAGCCCCTCATTGGCATCCATTTTGGCAACGTATGCCAACGTAAACACACAGTTGTGACAACTCATAGATTTTAAAACTCTGACAACAACAAAAATTAACAAGCTCTGGTAGTTGCATATTATGGTTCCAAAATGAATAGATGCAAAGTAGCTTACACCGTCTTCTGCGAAGGTGATTTGCAGCCTTTATCGTTACAAAAAAAAAAAAAAAATATTAAACATTTTGAATAAAATTTATTTACCTGTGTTTACTTCCAAATTTCAGATTTTAAAAGGAGTTTAAATTAAAATTAAATTATTGCAGGTAAAAATATTCATTTAATATTTATATGTGAAATGAATACTCAGTTTACAGAGACATTCACATCATAAAACCATTTCAAGGTCTCTAAGTCAAGAATAAAATAAAATAACTATTTGAAATTTATTATTATTATTTCTACAAAAAGAAAGTTAACTATCCATTATGTCATTCATTATCTTACTTCAAATCTATTATACTTTACATAAAAACAAAATAAATAAATACATTTTTTAAAGCCCCAATTGTAAGCATACAACCAACTGTCAGAAGCAGACAACACCTGTTGTTCTGTCTTAATTCGACATGTGTACACAATCTATGATCAACCATTCTGTCTCTCACAGAGTTGGCGCCAATACATATTTTGCCAACTGAAAGATACCAAATGCGTCACCATATTTAATTTTACAAAAATGAAAATTAATAATTAATTCTAAATTTTGGGGTTGTGGTTTCTTGACTGTATGTGTACTTTAGCTGGAACTGGAATTATTCAAATGAAACTAATCAGGCATGATGATTGAATTTAGCATTTACTCCATTTTAAGGAAATTTACTTGTATGTAGAGTACAAAAGAAAAATACGTCATTTCAATAAATATCAATTTTACAAAGTATTAAAGTATGATTTTATAAAATAATTAAAGAAAACAAAATCAATCTCAAAAGAAATGCAGACAAATTAAATTGATAAAAATATTAAACAAAATATATAGTAGGCCTACCCACTTGGTGATAGTCCTTCAGTCTTTCGCGCGCACTTTTTGTTAAAATCACCTTTTCACTAAAAATCTGTTGATATGACCAAATCACTAAAAAACGTTTTTTTTTACCTTAGCATAAACTTCTCCATGCTTGCACAATACAATTGTAAATCATAGAATTGTTATATTTTCAGTCTAAATCAATCTTATTACATTGTAACACTAACACCATTTAACAGAGAAACTACACGATAAAAAATAAATCAGCAGTTTCCTATAG
>JAGFPH010000109.1:308845-362036 GCA_018207615.1 Philaenus spumarius | reverse complement strand
AACCAATTTCTATGATTCAACTTATAATAATTAATCATGATCTTTAAAGAGACAATGGCTGTGTGACTGGTAACAATCTAATATGGTAGATAAGTCCTATTTTTAATAGCACGTGATGTATCAGTTAAAAGCTTCGGTATCAAATGAAAGTATTGGTAAGTATTTGAAATCCACATATATAATTTAAACCTTCACACTTACTGCCTATGTATTATATCTAAAGGGTATGGCCTCAAGTTGGTGGGAAAAATACTGAAATGTACAAATAATTTAAAAGAATATTTAGATCTATAAAGTTTCAAAAAATATTTGTCAATTTAACCCTTTGCAATGTTACATACCTCATTGCCCCAGGTCGGAACCTGTTTTTTCATACCTACTGAAAGTCTGATTAGATCCGGGTTTAACAAATTAAAACCCCAAAACAAATTTAAATATGGATTATAATTTTTATAACTTTGAAAAAAATAAAGATTCAACTGTTTAATTTTTTCCTTAACTATATAGCGTAAATTACATTAACAACTAATGAAAAAAACTTATAATTTTTTCACTAAAACTAATTTTTGAAATCTTTTTCAGAGTGATAATATTGTCAGATTTATCAAGAAAACGGAACAAATCACTCATCTTGAAAATCAGTACTTAGACAAGATTGCATAACTTCTTATATTAAGGGGAAGGTAAAATAAAAAATTAAGAGGATATTTTATGCATGCAACACAACAGCCATCTATTAGTCTAGAATAGCATGTGGAATAAAAACAAACCAGATATTTCAAAGCATTGCCAACCTATAAAACGTAAATTTAATTTAGTTTAACATTTCTCCATGAGGTTTCACCACTAAGCAGAAGAGTGAATACAATTATTTACATACAGTCTATAAATGAAGTGTGTGGAATCGCTTGCTGTGCTGGACATCCGAAGTCATTGGCGGTCAGCAGTGCTGACAATCCGACCTGAGAGGAGAATGTCTAAAACAACTCAGAGTTGGTGATGAAAAGGGTTAAAAACATAACTCAGATGAATGAAAATATTCATTGTTGGTACAAATAATCAGCTTTTTATTCTAATAACTAAACTTCTTTGTAGGCTATTTTTCCAATGGAATTTCAATAAGCAGCTGATTTTATGCTTTAAAACAATTTGTAGTTATAATTTTTACACTAGAACTCCTGTTACATCATGGAATTTTTTATTTAGACATTTAGTATTATTTAACCATCTTACCTTTGCGCCCATACCCATGGGTAGGGGGGGGGGGGCATAGCTCCTAGAGAGAGAAAAATATGTATATTATTAATTATAGTCAGATATTTTTCTTTTAAGAGAATTATTTTAAAGTCAGAAATTCATAGAAGTGGTTTAGCACTAGAATATGTTTTGTACTGTTTCATTTTATATATACTATTGTAAGATTGTTGAATTAATGTAAAATAAAGAAATAAAAAGTGACAAATAAAAGCTTCAGGATTCTTAAAGTAAAGGGCAGGGAAAATGCATAAGATATGAGTCGGTTCAACATTTTGAAAAAAGGCAAACAAATTTTAAAATCAATTCTAGTATTAATTTTAATAAATGTAAAAGGCAGACAATTATTAAAATTAATTATTATATTAAATTTAAATGTGGGTTTTAAAAAAGTAGACAGTTTATGTACTGACGTTAAGAAGCGGAAAGTATACGAGTTTCGAGACGCATTTAGACAAAGTAACGTTCACACCAGTCTAGACGAAATAAGAAGCAAACACCTGCAGGCTAATTCCAGGAAAAATGGTCTACGTGATTTTCCACATGCAAGATCTGGAAGGATTGCATAGTTAGCAACCAAAAGAATGTGATGCAACATCGGGCATATGTGTCGTCAGACGTTCCTGATTGGTGGAGAGAAAATAAGACGCCGACTGAAAGTAGCGGAGGGAGAATAACGCTAGAAGGACTTCTCATCGAGACGTCAAGTTGTTAAGACGTGTGTTTTACTCAGTGAGTAAATTTGTCTTAAAATGTGAACATTTTACAAGACGGTGATGTATTGAAGAACTGGTTTAAATTTTTACCAAAGTTAATATCTTCGACAATGGTGTGTGTTGCAATCGGCAAACTTTATAAAGTTTCGAAGTAACTTGACTGAAAAAATCGGACACGATGAACTAGGCTACAAAAGTGTTGCCCCTTGCGGATGGGTTTTTCTTTTAATATTAATAAGTTTATGTCTGCCTTTACGTAAGTATTTTATCTGTATGTACCATATATTTTGAATTTAAATTGATTTATGTCATTTGTTTGATTTAATTTTTTTGTCGAAGTGACGACCTATAAGGATTGTAAATTTTTGTAACTTTTATATAAAAAAAATTAGGGCTAAAGCGGCCAATTAAATTCAGTTGTTATGTGAACCATTATAGTTTAATTTCGTTATCCTATATTCCAGCAAGTACTTATTCAGGAACCTCACGATAAAAAGTAAGTAATAAACTAAATGAGTTTAGAATATTTCAGTCGTAAAAGACAACAGGTAAAAAAACTAGTGTAGGCTTAACCTAAATTCAATATTTTATAAATTTTTTTTAACAAGTTTTATCAATAAATTTTTTTATTTTTATAACGCCTAACGTTATACTATTTTATTTTTTACAAGAGTTCAAGCATAAGCTGCTGGGTCACTACTTGATGCGGCTTCAAGGTTTGTTGTAAAATTCATTGACGGTGTAAAGGTACAGACTCAATGCTATGTGGATTAATATTTCACCTGAACAGCCAAATAGGTTTCCCAAATCTTAAAAGTTTTCCGGGGAGGTCAAAAATTTTGTAGAAGGAGGGGAGGGTACTCCTTAATCCCCATACCCCCCCCCCCCCCCGATCAAGCCCCCCCCTTAGAAAATATCATGTGGGCGCCCTTGGAAGGTAATGAACTATTCTCATCCATAAAAAATAACTCATTTATTTTTTACTGCATGGAGGTAGTTTTTTTTAACTTAAACGTGTGCATACATATTTTTATTACTATAAATTTTACAATTTCTCAAGTTAGAAATTATAAATAATTTTTGTCTGTGTGAGATAAAAATTATGCAACTTTCGATACTGTAGCCTAATAATAATTGCATAATTTAAAGTAATCTGTATAAATAAAAGAAGACCTGACTGATTCATAATTAACGGACAGCCAATACTATGATGGCTAGAGACAGGACACTTTCAAGGTACCTTCATACAACTATATAGAGGTGCACTAAGAAAGAATTTTGCAAAATATTGATTTTAATGCTTGAAATTAGTCAAAATTGGGGGTTCACTCTCCTATAAAATAGGGTCATTCCATTTCAAATCACCCAATATAAATAAAATTTGTTGCTTGACATTTTTTATATGCCACAGTTTTTTTCTGGCAGCCATTTCTAAAATGGCGGTCAGGCAAAATTTAATAAAAACATTGTTTGCGGAAAGTTTAATTACCAAGCTATTTTTAAAGATATCAGAATAATTCAAAAACCAGTGTGTTAAGCATGAAATGAACTTCATTTATACATTATTTTAATTTTTCTATCATTTAAGAGAGTTAGTCAAACTCTACCTCTAAAAACTCGGAAAAAATGTATCAATCGTTACTTTTTAAGACCATAAAATTTTATGAAGGAAAAGAGACTCACTAATAATTTTTTATTTCTGTGTTGAGTACTTATATAACTACCTGCAGTATAAGTTGTAGTCCTGAGAATGCACTCCTTTTTTTCTAGAGCTTTCCAAAAATGGCCGAAAGCCTTTAAACGACAATTTTCTCAGGTCAATATCTGAAAAGTTTAGCGATGGTGCTAGCAGCCAGTACAAAAATAAGAAAAACTTCATTAATGTCTGCCAACACAAACATGATTTTGGTTTACTAGCAGAGTGGAATTTCTTTGCTTCATCACACTCAAGAATTATTGCGATGGGATAGGCGGAACAACAAAACGAGAAGTTACACGAGCTTCCCTTTGAAGACCTTACACAGAACAGATCCTGACTCCACAAGATATGTTCAAATACTGTCGAGAGAATATTACTGGAGTTAAATATATATTTGTTTCTTCAGCTGAAATTGAACAAATGGAAAGAACTGACTAAGAGATATGAATGTTGTTTACCAGTGAAAGGAACAAGAAGCTATCACAGATATGTCCCCAAAAGTGACAATCAAATAAGATGTTTTGTTACTTCCAAAGGCTCAAACTTTGATGATCATCAAACTTCAATACTTTTTACAGACGTATCATCTTTTACTAATAATGACTTTGTTGCTTGTATATTATATGATGAGAAGTGGTGGTTTGGAAAAATTGAAGACAAAAGTGAAGATAACAATGATGTTTTGGTGTATTTCTTTCACCCTTCTGGACCAAAAACTACCTTTAAACTTTCCAAAAATGATACGGTTTGGGTGCCTGCAAAGAAAATGATATGAAAAGTGATGCCATTGGAACTCGCAACACTGTCTGGTAGAACACACTACATAACTGATAAACTATGCAATGAAATAAAGTCTTTGTTTAACTCTCTAATGAAAATTGCACCTGGCAAGTAGTTACAACTAAAGTTTTAAATCCAAATACATAGAGAAACATTATTGTGTGTATTCTGTATACAAGTGTAGTACAACAAATGTATCGGTAAGTTAAGTTTAAAAATTGTAATTTATTTATTGTTATAACTGCCCATTGTTATTTAAAAGTATAAATATTTTATAATTTATTGTATGTAATGATTTAAACATCATTCCATCAATGTCAATTGTAATAATTTCAAGCCATTGTTTGCTAACTTGGCACTGCACGAGCATGTAGAAGGGTAGCGTTTTTACAGAAATTCAGTGCTCTGTTACTCTAAATGTAGTTGAGTCTCAGTGATAATTTTTTTGTGGGGTATTCCTATTTGTATAAAGAACATTCTGTAAAATTTTCAATTGTTTTCATTCAGTCCCTTTTTAGATATTGACCTGAGAAAATTGATGTTTAAAGGCTTTCGGCCATTTTTGGAAAGCTCTAGAAAAAAAAGGAGTGCATTCTCAGGGCTACAACTTATACTGCAGGTAGTTATATAAGTACTCAACACAGAAAAAAAAAAATATTATTGAGTCTCTTTTCCTTCATAAAATTTTATAGTCTTAAAAAGTTACGATTGATACATTTTTTCCGAGTTTTTAGAGGTAGAGTTTGACTAACTCTTTTAAATGATAGAAAAATTAAAATAATGTATAAATGAAGTTCATTTCATGCTTAACACACTGGTTTTTGAATTATTCTGATATCTTTAAAAATAGCTTGGTAATTAAACTTTCCGCAAACCATGTTTTTATTAAATTTTGCCCGACCGCCATTTTAAAAATGGCTGCCAGAAAAAAACTGTGGCTTATAAAAAAATTTCAATTAGTGTTTTGTAACTACCTACCTACAGGGAACTCATGATAAAAAAATCTGGAAAATAAAAAATGTTGAGCAACATTGCCTGGGTGATTTGAAATGGATTGACCCAATATGAAAAATCTGATTTGAATCGAAGCGTAGCAACACAATTCTAGGTGTCGCCAACTTCTAGGTGTTTGTTGTATTATTATCTTAGAAATCAACTTAGCAAATTTAGAATCAGTTAATTATTTTCACAACCAAAAACTTTTTTAAGTTTGGCTACTAAAATAAAAACGAACACAATGAAAAAAAACTTGCTGTATTAAATTCAAACATCTGTTGTTACATATTTATTGTAAATAAAACACTTAGTTTCGAACATGAGCTTAAAACAATTTTAGGTTAGGCCTATACACACCAACACACATTTCTTGAAAGCATTTACATTTATTATCATAACAACCAACTTGGCAAATTTAGACTCAGGTAGTTCTTCACAACCATCAGTTATTTTAGGTTAGGTAATAGCAAACTCAAACACCAAAAAATGCTTACTGTATTGTAATTCAAACACCTATCATTATTAAAATTATGCTATTCTTTACTAGGTCGATCTGACCAGTTTGAAATACTGCTTTGCCGAATCACATTTTGGTCATATTTTATAACTTAAAAATTGCCACTCTTCTACATTAAAATCTCTGCCCTAATTAGTGATGTAAAACGCCCGGGCGTTTAAATGTTGAGGCAAATGCCCAGGGCATATGCCCAAATAAACGCCCAATATCCATAAGCGCCCGGGCGTTTATCCAGTTAAAGGCTAATAAACCTAATTAATGGAAATTAATTTCAAGACCAATCTTCTAAATAACTTTTTAAACCTCTTATTATACATATTTACATAAAAGCCTATATTAAAATAAATAATTACTTGTATAATATGTTATTTTATCGGTGGGAAGTGTTGACTCTCACTTGTCAACAAGGGGAAATAATTTAGACTGAAAATAAGCTTTATAGGTTTGTTTTTATTAACAATATCTGGCTAATGTAAATATAGAATTATACATATGTATATTACACAAGAGGAATCAGTCTTAAATCATTATGGGTATAATCAATACTTGAGGTCTTTGTACTCAATTCCTTAAACTAATTACTTTCTTCAGATTCATCACTTTTATCACATTTATGACTTCCAGAGTAGCAACCTGCTTAAGTAGCAGTTAGTAAATTAGATATATTTAACAATTTTGCAATAAAATGTTTATTCAAAACACTGCATTGATAGTATTACAAGTTTTAGGGGTTTATTTTAATGGTTTAAGGGTCTTCTATACCTTGCGTAAAACAGCAAAAATATGCACTTCGTATTACCATGTTTCGGACGCCGTTTTTCAACCTAAAAAGTTGTGAAACATCTTAAATTGTTCTTAAAGGCTTTGTGCTTTTGTCTTATACCTCATAATTGAAAGAAATCGTCGGCAACTCCTTTTAATCAACCGTTTAAATGAGTACAAAAAGAATATTTTTAACGCATTTTTTGGGAGTTTTAAGCAATAATTTCCATATTTTAATGTAACACGTAAAAAATATAAAGCCTTCTTTATAACTTAAAGTAGTTTCCCAGATTATTAATTTATAAATAGAATCCGAAACACATTATTACGAATGCATGTTTCAACGATTTTGCGGCTTGAGTCAGGCCTTTTGCACTGAAATCATACTGTACACTCGGGAGTTTTCTTCAAGGTAAAGAAGAGCCTTAAGTTGTTTGTCAACTTATCTCTTGATAATGATCCCCTCCCTTAAAATGTTAATTTTAAGAACACAACTAAGCACTGAAGGCAGTTAAAGATTAAAAACATGAACTACTATAATAATTAAAACATGAAATATAATAGTTAAAACTGCCTTAAACTAAATTTTTTATAAACGCCCAGTTTTTGGGCGCTTAAAATCGCTTTGGGCATATGCCCATTTTTAAACGACCAGCCCACTGGGCATATGCCCGGCCCACATCACTAGCCCTAATTAATAGTCATTACTGTGAAAATATCATATGACCAAAAAATATAAAAGCGGGGGAAAAAATTAACAACATGAGACCTACTGGAAGATAAGCAAAATATTGTTCGAATGACGGGAAAATAATTTGGAGTCGACAAAATGGAGAAGGGTGGAACGGGGTGAACTTTTAGAGGTTGAAAGTGGTGTTTCTCGGTTTTCGCGATTTGCAACGAAAGTTGACCTCCTATCGAAAAAATTTAAATGGGAAAGTTGTTGATAATAAAAAGATCTACAACTTTTCTACTTAACATTTTTCCACATAACCTAAAATTTTCCAGGAAAATCAAAAAACCAAATTTTTCAGTTTTTAATTTTTTACTCACGCAATTTTTTTTTTAACGAAATTGTGTGGAAATATAACTTATTATGTTTCAAGTAAGCTGTAATTTTTTTGTAGGGAAATGCAGATTTTTCGACAAATTCCGAAAGACGACCTTATTTTCACTGAAAAGTTTCACCGGTAAAATTTGTCTTTTCTAGCTCGCCAGCCGCCATTTTTTTTCCGTTGAAACATCTACTTTTAGATTAGCCTATGTAATAAAAGAGTAGCACTACTATGGAAAAATTTTCCAGAAAACGCAACAAAATGAAAAAACTGATTTTCAAAAATCAATTTTTTTAATTTTTGGTCTAAACTCACATTTATTTATTAATATTATTGAAATTAACAGTTGAAACCTTTCTAGAATTATAATTTCATGTTACCTTAATAGGAACAAAGAATAAACAAGGACATTAATAAAGATTGGATTATGATAGAAGGGCGAAATGAGGTGAACTTTTGGGCATACAAATGGTTTCTCACTATTTGGAGCGAAAATTAACCTCCTACAAAAAAAGTTTTAAAAAAAAGTTGTTGACAATAAAAAGTTCTACAACTTTTATATTTAACATTTTTCCATATAACCTCAAATTTTCCAAGAAAATCGGAAAAACAGTTTTAATTGTGTATTTACAAATTACAACCAAAAGTTGTATGTTTGTCGCAAAATTTAATGGAAATATACCTTTTTATGTTCTAAATTAGAACATTAGAACCTTTTTATGTTATTTTTTTGCAATTTAAAGAAGTTTTTTCTTTACATTCAAATCACGTTAATTAAGTAGAAAACTGTTTATTACAAAAACTTATATTATATACTATTTACATTAAAATTTAAGGAAAAAATAAACGTACAAGAAAGTTAACTGAGGAAGTTAATTAATAATGCAATAAAAAATAGGCACAAATAGTCACAAATTAAAATTTAAAGGATTTATAAAATTAAACCAACGTTGGTATTGGCGCACAAGGACATGAAACTCAGCAACCGGCCGGCACAGGCCTACATCATGTTCAGGAGGATATACACATATATTATGTTTAATCCAAAATACAATAATCTGTTTGCATTTGCTTCGCCGCGGATATTAGTGAGCGAACTTTTAAGGTTAACAATTCGCTTTGTCGTGAGTCGTCGCGGGTGTTGGTGAGTGAAGTGAGCAGAGATCTAAGCTTCTAGTTTGTTGTAGGCCTAATAAATGTTTAAAATGTCTTTAATTTGTAGCTTCTCTGACATCAATTTGTTTTTCACAGGAGCCAGCATCTTACGAGAAATGAGCCTTATGAATAAAAGTGAAGCTAATGCTTTAAAGTAAAAGTTAGAAGTAAAAGGTTTTGTTTCAACCAAAAGTTAGGAGTAAAAGCATTTCCTTCCTTACACATGAATAACACTTATCTTTTACTTGTGAGCAAATCCTTCAATCTGGAAGTAAATGGATGAAACAGTTGACATGTAAAAGAAAAATGAAAATCAGCAGTTTATTATTGATTGCAGTCGTATTAACAGAGTATATATTATTATATTTTACACATTCTGTGAAAAAATCATCAAGATATGACAAATTATTTTATTTATAAACTATTATTATTAAATTTTTAGTACTTATCGAATAGGTATACTTTGTAAACAAACAAAATTGTACAATACATTTTTTTAAATGTGTATATATCTTTTGTTATATATATTCGGTTTTAAATATTAAAAAAGATTTGGATTCACAATAAAATTCTCTATAACTTATTATATTCATAACCCCTTACATAATTAAAATAAATGTTAAGTACCCTAATACAAAATAAAAAAAAACATTGTTCACCATTTGTCGAATTTGAAATAGTAATTTTTATAGGCCTAATCAGTAAAGGTATTAAAATTTGTTGAAACAACCTGATTTTTTAAAATTGTTATTATAGATATGTTTTCTATGTGTGGTTCAAATTTTATTAAAATCGGTTAAATATTTTTAAAGTTATTAAATTTTTGCATAAGGCTCCATTAGAAGCTTATGGAGCTTTATGAGAAACTGGGCACAGATGACGTCACGAATTACTGTGCATTTTACGGGCATTTTCTTCTTCAAACCTATACAAGCTCTTGAAATCTTGTGGTAATGGAGAAGAATGAGGTTTGTAATGTTTAACACATTGCACTTGAATTAAATCTGCCAAGATGGCAAAAACAAACAAACACAACCTTTTACTTCACTGATAATTCGGCGACTGACTAGATGCATCAGTTCTGAAGGATTTGCTTTACATTTGAAGTAACAGATAAGTTTTATTCATATCCATTTGCTACTTTTGAAGTATATGGATCAACCAAACAAGGATTTGCTCTTACCTCGAAGTAAAAGGTATTGCTTTATATTTTTAATCATATAAGTAGAAGGATTTGCTTTAAAAAATGCAAATAAAAGGTTTTGCTTCTTTTTATTCATAAGGCTCAATAGGTAAATCAACATTTTGTTTGCACTGATGTATCCTAAAATACTGGAAAAATTCAGTTGATAATTCATTCGAATGTAGGTAGCAGCATTTTCCGGACTATTGTAAAATTTTTTTTAGGCGGTTAATGCACTTACGCAGACCTCTAGTTAGAGAAGGTACTGTGGGGCTCGATCCTCCTGGACCCACTACCCACTAAACCACCGCCCTCCCCCCAAGTGGAAGTCACTCTGAACCGAACACAGGCACAAGAGTGTATCCGCCGACCTCTCCTGAGATGGCAATACAACACTCATGTACCATGCATAACGGACAGAGACACTCTGCATGCATCACTGGGAAGGAGCGTCAGCAGCATCTAGGGGCCATTCCCAAATGACTGCTAAATCAATCTGAAACTCACTTAATAGAAAAGAAGGCAAACTGGTTACTGTTAATCTTGATGGAGTCGCAACGTCAAGAAACCTATGGCGGGTCATCCAGGATACCGGCAGGCCGGGGCCTACCATCTTCCGGGATGTCGAGTCTCCTGCAGATCTCGGCTATATGTGGATAGCATGAGTTGCGTGCATCCTGAAACAGTTTAGTGGCACATCTTATAGCAAAAACTTCTAGGGTAGGGATACCGGCTGACCCTAGAATGGTGGAGTTCCTCACGTACCATGGTTAATGCATGAGTCTGCGAAGAGCAGTAGTCTGAAGAGTCTCCAGCTGTTTCCTGCTGCATTTGCTGGCAAGCGCCCACCAAGAGGAAGACGCGTACATCAGCACTGAACGAACTATTAACAGAAAAACCGTTAATTTAGTTTTTACTGGCAAGCAGCTACGCCTTGCCAACAAGAGTGAGAGGAAACCCTGAATTTTCTTTCCTTCGGAGACCTTGTTCTGCACGTGTCGCCTGAAGTTGAGACGACTGTCCAGCGTTATGCCAAGGTACTTGACAGTAGGCTTCCAAGGGAAAGCCACCCCGTCAAGTTCCACGGCACGTGTCATTCTACGCTTTTTCCTGAAACAGATGGAATCAGATTTATCTTAATGCGCCATTTCTGCATCCACGGGGACAGCGTGTCCATTTGTTTCTGCATGGTCTTTGTTGCGTAAGCCGAATTTACACTACGACAGTGTAGAAACGCATCATCAGCATACAGCGAGAGTGTCACACCTGGAATGGTAGGAAAATCGTTAGTATAAACCAGATACAGTACTGGTCCCAGGACACTGCCTTGGGGAACACCAGCAAGTATCGACCGCTGGAATGGAGAGTTCGCCGTCTACGAAGGTCTTGAAGGATCTGCCTGAGAGGTAGGAGCAAATCAAGCGTACAGCAGCCACCGGTACAGGAGACTCGCTCAACTTGTAGAGAAGGCCTTCGTACCATACCTTGTCAAACGCCTTGCTGACATCTAGCAACACTGCAACAGAGGACAAGAACTTATTGTGATTATTAACCAGCTGGTTGATAACTCGAACGATTTGGAGCGTAGTGGAATGATTACGTCGGAAGCCGAACTGCTCTAGTCTGATGTAGTCTTCTAGATAAGGCTGCAACCTGGAAAGAAAAAGACGCTCGAATATTTTTGAGATGGTCGGCAGCAGAGACATCGGGTGATAATTCTGCGGAAAAAGGTGGTCCTTTCCCGGCTTCGGAATTAGGATGATCTTTGCAGTCTTCCACTGGGATGGGAAGTGGCGCAACCTGAGGACAGAATTAAACAAAGTTAGTAAGACCTCCACTAACTGAGGGAGCGCAGCAAGCAAGGCCCTGATGCCAATCCGATCCAGCCCGGAGGCTTTCTTCGGCTTGACCGCACAGACAGTGGCACGCACCTCCTTGAGATTGAAAGATTCGATGACATCGTTAGCCTCCAGTAACTCTGCAAAGTAGTCGTCAACGAACTCCTCGATCATATCTGCATGATCCTCATCGCAAACATCGTGATTCGGTTAGAACTGATCCTCCATAGTGTCAGCGAACGTTTTGACCTATTCCAAGGCAGAATAGGCTAGGCCATGCTGCCCACGTAGAGGCCGACTTGAACGCTTATCACTACGGAGTACCTTGGCTACCTTCCAAGCACTACCGTCTTGCAATTCCAGAGTATGCAGATATGAATGCCATGAATCGGACCTGAAATCATTCAAAAGAGTTTTAACACGGTTGTTCTGCCAGTTGAAGAGGTTCTTTGCTGCCGGAGAGCAAATCTGAAGGGAAGGGTTTCCCGCGACGGCTCTTGGGAAGCAGCGATAGAAGCATCTGAAACAGAAAGTGTTAGAAGGTCGTGTAAAGATCTGACCTGCGCGTCTAATTCCTCTGAAGAGTTTGGGGGCGCAGGATACGTTAGGCGTTCTGCGATCAGCTCATTAAAATGGTCCCAGTCGACCCTGACACGTAAAGTGTTGGGCGGTAAGCTCGAAGTAGGTCCAGCAGCGACAGTAACCAGAAGCGGGCAGTGATCTAACGAGAGATCCTGAGTAGTTCGACCAACTATGGGAAATTGAACATTCTTGGTTAAAACTATATCGAGCACATCAGCAAGTCCATGAGCCGGGTAGTGAGTTGACGCCCCACGTTTATTTATGTGATAAAGAAACAATTATTTATTTTTACCCTGTTTGTAGTGTACAATCATAAATAGATGTGCAGCCAAGTTGTTCTTCTAGTATATCAGTGAAAATACCAACTTAATGAAATTGTTATAAATATTGTATATATTATTTATAAATATTTTACATAACTTTTGACTTTTTTAGTGCTACCTATAAGCATCAATGTCCATTGCATATACTGTATATTTAAAAAAAAATTGAATTCAAATAACAGGGTCACAAATTTTTTAAATTATAATAGAAATAGTACCACTCAAAAGAGCACAAACTGAATAAATTTTACTCATTTAAAAAAATTTTGTAATTAGTAATAAAGGAAAAATGTTTAAATAATGTGCTCTATGAAAAATCTGGAAATGTAAGAGCTGAAAACATGCAACTCGGTCCACGAGGTATAGACTCAACAATATTTTTTATAGCATGCTATTTCTTGAAAAAAAAAAATAAAGTTAATACCAGTCAGCTAATACTTATATTATCTTAGTTAATCTATTCTAGCGTTATCTTAATTAAAATCTATTCTAACTTAAGGAATTCTAACGTTATTTAATTAATACATTTTAGTGTAATTTAAGATGTAGTAATAAGTTTAATAAACATGGAATTATGACAGTCCACAAATAGTGTCAATGACACAGTAAGCCATGAGCCGCGCTCCGGCCGTAAAATACAGAATGGGTAGTAGTGTACTCAACAGTCAAATAAATACCCCAACCCGCCACACATAACATACCTCCTCCCTTCCACACTCACATCCCTACCTGCTTGAATCGCTTCTTCACATATATTTCCATCTGTAGACGCGCCCTTACAAGCGCACGGATCTTAAGATAGCAACATATTTAATACGATATGTTAATTATTGGACGTGTAATTGATGGTGGGAACAATTTCTCATTGTGCTCCAAGAGCGAAAAAAACTATTACTATTTCTGATCTGCTCAAAAAATATTCACCACTTTTGATGCATTTTTTTATGACATTGACAAACATGAATATGTTCCATGTAAAAAATTTTCAGGGGGAGGGGGTGTGACCTAACCCCTAGCAGCAATCTTAATTTTTGATTTACATAATATGATTTATCACAGGGGTAGGGAGAGGTGATTTTAAACTGGGAGATTAACTAATAAATATTATTATTATTAGCTAGAGATAAAACTATTAGATCGATTTCAAACAAATTTGCACCAAACACGTCAATTAGGCCTGTATAGATGCACAAAAAATGGTTTTGAAAAATTTTGAAAAACAACCTCCTTTATGGCCAAAAAACCCACAAAAATCAGTTATTATTATTAGCTAAACGAGAATTTTTAGAAAGATGCGGTTTTTTGTATATGCTAGTGTACACTAAAGGCTCCAAATAAGCCAAATTTTCTAAAAATCGTTAAGAGGTGTTTTTTAATAAAAAAATAACTGATTTTTTGAGGTTGTTTTTCAAAACCGTTTTTCGTGCATCTATACAGGCCTACTTGACATGTCTGGTGCAAATTTGTTTGAAATCGATCGAATAGTTTTTGCTCTAGCTTTGTATACATACAGACAGACATTTTGTAAATAACACTTTTTTGGACTCAAAAGTCCCAAAACGGAAGTTTCCACAAAAATCTCAACATCAGTTTTTTTTGCGATCACTATACTTTCTCTATACTATAGTATTGTAAGAAAGTAAAAAATAGTACGACTTCTTTGTGGGACATGTATTTAAATACTTGCTGATAGAAAATAAGCATGCCCTGATTCCCCATCAGGGTAGCCTTGGCCCATGGTCTAAACTTGAAGTTCGCAGATCGAGAAAGTAAAGTATTTTTATTATTATTTTAACAAATAAAATATGCTTCTAACTTTTGGTTGAATTTATTTATGGGGAACTGGGGGGGGGGGGGGGGTTGAGATTTGTTTGTTATTGTGGAGCGGGGAATTGGATTTTACTATATGAAAAAAAGAGGAGATTGAGTTAAGGCCACAATAGAAGATAGTGAGAAGGCTCTTCCAAAAACTTTGGCCTAGGACATAACTAAGCGTATATCCGGCCCTGTTGACAAACGCGTGATTAATGGTTTAAACAAGCAGAGGTAGGAAATAGGAAAGTTTCACTAAGCAAAGCTTTTGATCAGGCAAAACCCACAGAATTCTCTTTCACCTGTTGAAAATGATTGGAACCTAGCAGTGGTTGCAAAGGATCTTAATTTCTTTTTAAAAAAGTATGTGAAAAAGTGGACGAATGAGCAACAGATGACTGCTAAAGATATTTTAATGTTGATGCAAGGGGTCTGTTTTTTAAATGCATGCCTAACAAGGCATTGACTTTCAAGGGTGAATGATTCAGTGGGGCAAACAAAACAAAGAAAAAATAATACTGTTGGTAGAGGCTAACATGGATGGTTCTTAAAAAAGGCCTTTGTTTATGATTGGAAAGTCTTCCAATCCTCAAAAACATAAAAACTAAACCAAGGGCATCCATACCACCTATAGAAAGTATAATATGGGTGCCATGTACCTTTGAGATTACGAATAATGTTATACCTTTATTTAACAATATGTAATATCTGTGTGGAGGCAGTAGGGGGATTGGCATGCAAAACAGACGGGGAAAAGATGAATCGATTATAACACTTAAATCGCTAAAGTCGGAGAGGTAAAGGCAAACGCACTTGATATGGGTAGAAACAAAAATACTCATAGTAAAAAATTATTTCTTTATTATGTTAATAACTTTTACATATAGAATCATTTAAATTTATTAGTTATAATGATCGTGCAGTTTTCGATAAAATCATACAAATTAGTTAGAATATAATATGAATTCATTTCGAGTTATATTTGTTTAAGTAAAAAAGAAATACTGTATCACTTAAATATGATACAATTACAATTCTATTTCGTTTTAACATCAACTACTTTGTTATCAATAATAATTATTTTTGTTGTAACTATCCTAATAAATAAAAAAATATCTTTGATAACTATAAAAAAGATCACTATTAAAACTATATTATTATGGTCTTAAATGTACAAGATTTACAAACATAAAAAATAGATCTGCAGGTTTAAATTAATAGTTTATTGAACTTTTGGCTTTGCTGGATATAAGTAGTCCGTCTTAGATATCACAACTAAGCCTATATATCCTTGGTATTTTACAGATTTTAAATGCATCAGTTGGAAAGTACTGGAGGAGGAGGGAATTTATAATTACTTTTGGAGACTATCATGTCACAACAAAAGGGTAAAAATAAAATTGTTAAATGGAATGTTTAGTTGAATACCCTGTTTCATAATAAAAAACTCGATGGAGTTGTTATTTCTTCTTATCCACTACGGCTGGGGAGGAACCGTAGAAATGGTTTTAAAATTTCTCAATATTCTATTTCGCTTTACTAAAAATCCTCGATGTAAAATGTCATTTGAAATGAAGGAATTGTGAGACTGAAACACCCAAACATGATGAACCTATAAGGTTTCTATTCGATATTGAATTTAAAATTAAATGGACTGGGTATTGCAAAGTAAACTTATTTTATATAATATTATAATGATTATTACAGCAATTATTTGATACCAGCTGACTAATTTTGGGTAAAATTATTTATAACTTCTTAAGTAAAAATCATCGGATGGATAGAATTTATCTTTTCAATGTGTATAAATATTAAAAATTAACAAAAGAAAGAAATTGTTGCTAAAAATTCTCATATAGCCATGTAAAAAAGATTTATTGCTCCAACTGAAAATTTAATTATCACTGTTTACTATAACATCCTTCCTTCGAGTTACGAACATTAATAACTCTGTTTGGATAGGTCAATAAGAGACCGTCATACAGTAAAAAACTAATGGTGTTTTATTCGCCTAACAACTCTTTCTCAAGGCAATATATAAAAAAGTCATAATTAAAATTTGTTTAAAAGTACTTTAAATTGATATTTTAGCAACCTGTAAATTATTGTTTGCATTTCTTATATGGTTCATTTTTATATTATTTAGCGTTTTGTTTTATATTTTTTGAGCATTTTAAAAATGATATGGGCCAATACTCCAAAACTTTCACGCTAATCCAGCAAATCTAAAACCTTTTCATTTAGGCCAGTCGGAAGGGGTAATTTTAGACCAAAAGTCCCAGTAATTTACAATAAGGCTGATTATTTTTTATAAGTACCTTAAAGTATGTAGATTAACATGAAAAAGTTTACCAGTTTATCGATTTCCCAAAGTCGAAAAAAAATTGAAAAACATATTTTTTTTCGATATTCTTTAATATTTCGAGCTGGGATGAAGATAAAGAAAACTACCACCATGTATTGGAAGTATTTTCAATAAAAAAGGTCAAATGTATTTCTTTTGTCCGAGCAATGGTTTGTCTGGAAAAAATCGATAATGCAGGTATGTATTTTCTGCAGCGCGACTCGGCCGCACGGCTGAAAACCTATTTTTTGAAGCCCGGCCCAGTATATAAAATAAATAGTTGTAATAGGGCGTTTTCAAGAGAAAAGTGTCAGCTTTACGATGCGTGTTTTTTTTTTCATTACACATAATCATCTAACAAATTACAAAAATATATATATTGAAATTAAAAAAATGTGTCTCAAAGAAAGATGGTTATTTGGATGGAGTTTTTAGGAGGAACTGATTCATATAAAATATGAAAATTCAACATGGCGGATTCAAAATGGCTACCATTTTCTTTAAAAATTCAACTTTTTTATATTCAAAATAATACAATTTCGTTAAGACTAGCGTAATAGCCTATACGCAGTCTCGAAGATTAACTTGTCTTAAAAAAAAATCCATTTTCTCTCAAGATAATCATCCAATTTATATTAAACTTAAAATATACATAAACAATATGTGTATGTGTATTAATATAATATACAAAAATTATACTCCTGCGATAATTTTAAACTAGATAGGCCAGCAAATTTATGAACGCATAATTATCAATGAATATGTTTTTATATGATCATTTCCGTCCATACGTATAGCAGATCTAAGTTGGCCATTTTGTAATATATCGAATTAAAACTTGGTATAGCAAGTGAGAAGTTTGGGTATGTTAAAAATTTGATGAGCTAGAGCCATCAGACTTATCAATGAGCCTCACGATTTTTTGCTTACCGAACGCTATAGCCCTTTCAATCTATTCCAGTTTTGTAAATTTTTGGAATATCAACATCAAATTTTTTTTTACAAGTTATTTTTAAAAACGAGGCGCTTGAAAATAGACTTCTGTTTCACCTATCTCGTTTTAACTATAACACCTTTGGATTCAACGACTCCATTTTCGACCATATAAATTCAAAAATAGGTACAGAAGTTACAAACACAATTGTTTTTTGCTATACTTATTTTAAAAACTATATTTAAAAAATTGACTAATCTGCAGCCGATCAACTGAAGCATTTTGATGAAAAATCTAAGGTCTGAAACTATACTTTTTTAAGTTATTTGTGCTTTTAAAAGTAAATAATAAAAAAGGTTTATACTCCTTGATCTTGTTTGAATCTATATGTTTAACTAATAAAAAAACTTTTAGGTTGATATTTTGAAAATTTTCTAAATTGGAACCATTTAAAATGAGTTCGTGGGTCCGGTACTCCTAAAATCGAAAAAACCCTTTGAGTCAAGTGGCTCTAGATCGGGTAATTTTCAAGATAACAAACTGAGTCTCAGCATAAATTTTTAAAATATATATTTTAACTCCTATGACAAGTTTCAATTCGATATATTAAAATTCAGCCAATTTAGAATGAGCCAACGCTTCATGTATGAATGAGATTTCCCCTGCTGCAAAATACATACCTGCATTATCGAATTTTTTCCAGACAAACCATTGCTCAGACGAAAGAAATACATATGACCTTTTTTATTGAAAAATACTTCCCCTACTCGGTGGTATTTTTTATTATCTTCATCCCAGCTCAAAATATTAAAAACTATAGAAAAAAAATGTTTTTCGACTGTGGGAAATTGATAGACTGGTAAACTTTTTTTATATTAATCTACATACTTTAAGGTACTTATAAAAAAAATCAGCCGTACTGCAAATTACTGGTAGTTGTAACCTACACACACTGGGCTAATTTTTAATAAATTATTTTAAATTTAAGGTCAAATTTTAAAACAAAATTAATTGGAATTTTTTTAATTTTTATAGATTACGGTATTTTATTTTCAACATTTCTTAATCAAAACCAACAGAGCAAATTTGACTATTCAAGGAAAAGAACTGAAAAAAAAACCTAAGCAAAATCTGTTCAACTGTTTTAGCTGCAGACAGCAGATATGTAACTTATACACTAATGTTGGCACATGCTGACCCGCACCTCAAATTGTTACAGTTTTGGCAGTCTTTTTATTATTAATTTGTTCTATTGGTACAAAATTGACATTTCCTGTTAATTTAACAAAAAACACTACATTTGGTATCAGTATGTACCTAAACCAAATTCAATTAAAATCAATAACTAATAATAATAATAAGTTTGTATCCCTACTGAGGGAAATTTCCCAGAAGCTGAATATTCTAAACTATGTTTATTCTTCTTAGTCCTATCCAGATGTAAACATTTTTGAAGTAGTGCCCAATGAATGGAGCAGTATAATCACTTTCAATCTACATTAAAATAATATAAAGAATTTAAAACAAATACTATTCAACTTGTTTTAAAACGTCTATAATAATATTAAACCATTTTGCCATTATTTGTGTATAAAAACAATTATGTCTTTAGAGTAAGTAACAAGTATTATTAAATTATACATAAAAAGGGTTTTAACATAGTTCTAGGCTTAAGTCACTTTGAAACTTTATTATTTTAAATAAAACTTAACTACACCTTCCACAATTTGTTTACATCAAGATGGATTAATATACAGCCTATACAAGTATGGAAATAATATAAAAGCTTATAAATAAAAAAGACCACAAAACTATTTTAAATGAAGAAACAGTTTTTAAACATACAGATTCTTTGGTAATGTTCTAATTTGTATACAAACTAAACATGAACTCAATCAAAAGTTGCTACATTTCATCAGTATATATAAATATAACATGATATGTAAATTACGAAGAACATACATTTGGAATATAACAATACTTGCTTCAAAAGCACCATTATTTTGAGTTCCATTTAAATTTCCATAGGATGTCCCATAAGTATTTTTTTTCTCCTTCCAATAAATAGGTAGTATTTTTGTACAATGGTTTTACTTTCTGACACTTAAGTAATGAAGATGATAATAGATTACAGAAAACCAGAGTTAAGCAACAATTATTGAATCTAATTTGCAACAAAGTAGAAAACGATAAAAAATGGTAGTTACATGATTGTATTGCTCAATTTATTCTGCAGTTAGTTGTGTTAAAGTATATTTTTTAACCATCATTATTAATTTATAAAGCATTTAAATAAAATTACCACAATTCCAAGTCATTGATTTTTATTGACTAAAAACTATTAACGATAAAATGATTCTTTATGAGATTAGTACCAGCTTAATTCTTAACACTACTAAGAAAAGTTAGATCTGTAAACATAATATTTAAAGAGTAAGTATTTTTTTATTGTGAAATATCTGCAACTTCCATACCAACGGTTTTATCAAATTGGAAATATAGTAATTTTCAGGAGTTGATTCCGTTCATATTTTTTACTGTAACAAATATAGGGTGAAGATTTATTTCAGAAATGTATTTCAATGAATATATTTCTGTAAAAAGCATTAACTGCAAGACAGTGATTAGAGGAAAAAGTTAAGTTAAAATTTTGATCATAGCTAATTCAGAATGAAGTTATAAATCCAAACATGAAATCAATATTTTTGTTAAATGTTTTTGCAACTACCATTTTACTTGAGCTATTGTAAAAGAAACCTGATGCTTATCTCAAACTTGTGTTCAGAGTTTCCAACTGTTAAGAGGAGCTAGAAAGGTTAACTAACTTGTTTTTGTAAGTTAACAGTTGTTATTTTAAAAACAATTGTCTGAAAATAAAATGAGCGTTTACTTTCAGGACACCCTGTAGATTTCCAAACAGATGATTGTAATAACTGATACACTTTTTACAAAATACTAACCTCAAAATGAATATTTTCTCTTACTGAGGTTAGGAGGCAGCATTATTTTTAAATTTCTGAGAACAGTTTAGTAGAAATATATTTTGTTAACAGCCTAACAAGAAGTAATCTTAAGTTGGATAAATCTATTGATTATACAGGAAAGGAAGACAAGATAAACTGCCACTTTATAGCAAAAATTGCGCTCTAGGGAAGGTATGTTTTTACAAATCTTGAAACTATACAGGGTGATGCAAAAGTTCCGCAATCCCTTCGTAATTTTAAACCTGTTTCAAGTATTAACTCTAAACTTTTAGGAAGTTTTATTGGGCAAATTCTGCACCTTTTAGGAGTATTAATGAATTTTACCCTTATTCTGTAAGGGGGGGGGGGGGGGGGAAAGTAAACATTTAAAAATAGTAACCCTTATTATGTGATACCTCATTTTAAAGTCTTCATTGAGATGAGAAAATTGGTGTAAAGTAAACCACTCTCCGATACCCCAATCCAAAATGGCGGAGCCAAGAAGTTTTTTTTCTATGTTGTATTATTGTATTCTACACACAATTAGATGTGTATTCATTTTAAGGTACAGAAACATTGCACAATTTTTTTAATCCACATTAATTATGTTTTAGAAAAAATTAACTCCCAAGATTTTTTGTCATATTATTCTTATTCTGTTAAGGGGTGGGGGGTTGCAAGTCAAAAATTAAAAATGTAGCAACCTAGGCTATATCACATGATACCTCATTTCAAAGCCCTTGTTGAGACGAGAAAATTTGTATAAAGTAAACTCATCTCCAATATCCCAATCCAAAAAGTTCAGATTTTTCCATTAAAAAAAAAATCAGAAATTCTTGGCCCCACCATTTTGGATTGGGGTATCAGAGAGGGGTTTACTTTACTCAAATTTTCTCATCTCAACGAGGGCTTTCAAATGAGGTATCACACAATAAGGGTAAATTCATTCATACCACTAAAAGGTGCAGAATTTGCCTAATATAACTTCCTGAAAGTTTGGAATTAATACGTGTATAACAGGTTTAAAATTACGAAGGGGTTGCGGAACTTTTATATCACCCTGTATAGTTCTCAATGTAAATTAAATTTGAACTATAATTGTTACACACTCTGACCACTTTTCAACTTATTTTTGCTTAACATCTTTACATGCTGGTAAGGAAGATGAAGAGTAACGTAGCTCAATGAATCCGAAGGGCAGCAAAGTATGTGATGCACTAGCACTGACACCAAAAGTTGAAATATATAAGTGGACATTATCGGTATTAACAGTGGCTTACTTACCTCTCCTATAGTTACATTGATGATCTAAGGTAAATTGTGTTTTTGACATCACTATGGCTCAGAAACTATTGGTTGTAAATAAACAGACATTTTCAAGTATTAGTAGGTCCTTAAGGAGGATGTGGGATTAAGAGGATGAATAATCTACAGCTATTACTCATTATATCTATACAGACAGCTGTTTCATGTAACTTCTGGTGTCATAACTTTCTATAGTGACACTATTTCTACAATAAAATATACATCTTGTAGATATGTAGTGATTGTGTAAAATAAAAATAAGTGAAGATACTTGTTGCTCTTTGCCATCTCGATACCAGACTTAACCCTTTGTACTTTGGTAGGATTTTGAATATAGGTCCTCTGGGTTCGGATGGCCACAGCCATTTCTTTGTCAAGTATGAACGGTTAGTGCAAGTTACGTTCCTCTCAGATCGGATAGCCAGTAGTACTGGACAAGTTAAAATCTCTCGAACGCCAGGATGGCCAGTAGGAGTGGACAAACAAATGATCTGCATTAATTTATCTTTAGTAGTTTTATTTTATCTGGATTGTGCTGTAACCTAGCTTCCAAATCTTAAACTAATTAATTCCCGCTTTTTCCTCCGGGATGTGTTGTATCAAAACATAGCAGTATTCGTTATATTATAAGCTTACCAGCAGTTTAGTTTTATGTTGCGGTGGTCTAGGCTAGTGTTTTTAAATTTGAAGTAATTTAATAGAACAAAAATTAATTAGTTTATTATTGCTTTTAAGTGTGTTTTTTTTAACAAGTACTTGATTTTGTTTTATTTTCAATTACCAAAAAATGTTGTTAGATAAGTTGTATACAATGGTTTATTTTAACCATTAAATATATTAAAACTATATATTTACAGCTAAACCAAAAACTCAGCAATAACAATATAATATATCTACTTTTTGTGTGGCAAATTAAAAGAGTTACTAAAAGCCCATGCTTTTGTTAAACAAAAAATAAATACCCACTAATAACATTTTGGAAAATAATTCAGAGCTGTTGACGCCGCACAGTCAGATGGCGGCAGAGCTGACAACAGTAACGTAAGAGGCCGACCTGTGAGGATGTCTAGTTTGGTAAATATTCAGAGCTGACTTATGATAGCGGATGGCCATCCGAGTGCAAAGTGTTAACACCTGACTCAGCTAAAAACAACATAAACAATAAATATCTCTAAACAAATGTACGGGTAATAAAAATAAATCACTATTGGCCTAAAAATATTTTTTTAAATTGCTTTTCCAACTTAGGGTAACCTAGGAAGAATATGAAGTTACATAAACGTTTATATTTTTACCTATACTAGATTTCATTTAAATATATTTTAGACGTATAAAACACATTACGGAAAACAAACGAAAACTCAAATAACAAATTTAAACGTATTACAAAATACACACGAATCGAAATACATAATATCTTACTAACATTGTCAAAAATACACAAAAGAATTAAAATAGGCTGAATAAGTATTATAACATTAAAAACGTCAAAATAAGTATATTACACATTGTAGTTATTTTAAATCTAAGGGTACATATGCATATTTTTTTACTTCTCAAAACATTGGACTGATTTTTAATGAATTCAAGAATTAAAAATTAAGTGTTGTTTTTCATTACAGATCTAATGGTGCGATATGAAACGTAAAAATTATAAATGATCAGTTTTTTTAAAGTTTTTTTTGTCTGGCTATAAATGATCAGGACATAACTTATGAACTTAATGTAATGACTATTTAAAAAAAGATTTTGTAAATAAATTTAATTTGTGTTGAAGACCTAATCTTGCAGACCCCGATGATTTTTAGCCTTTAACAAAAAATTAAAGGTTCTTACTGAAGCAAATCAATGTAATATTACTTTCAGTTAATATTCTACAACAGTATTAACTTCCTGAAAAAATCCCACTTGTGTAACAGAATCTCTGGTGTCAAAATAAGCATATGTAGCCTTAACTTAAATTGCAAAATTTGAATCTGAAGACATTATTCAGAAACGAACATGAGTTACAGTAGAACCTCGATTATCCAAGGTAATGTGGACCGAGGGTACCTCGGATGACATAGGGAAATGTTTGGTAAACTGGTGACGTCAATGAAAACGTGGTCAAAGATCTGAAAAAAGGGCATCTAATATATTATCAAATGAAAACCTAACGTCCAAATGAAAATAAAATACAAATACAAAATGATAAAAAGACATACATAGACTACAGTATATGTTTCAATAAAAAAAATATTTTTTGAAGAAATCCATAAGTGATTTTTTTGTATAACGCAACTCGCTCGCTTGTGCGCCGCTTCTATTTTGACACTACCTTTTTTAACTGGTTTACACTGTACATTATCATAACACAGTGAGTTTGAGTTTTATTGAACAAAGTGACATTTAGTGAAAAAACATTAACAACATTGTATTGATGATTAGCAAAGCATTGAACTTACTGTATTGTACTGTACGTATTTAATAATGATTAAAAACTGAGCATTTTATTTACCAGAACTTTTTTGACGAAACCGTATGTGATTAATATAAGTATAGTACAGTAGATTTGCCGCTATCGCTATACGCGGATTTCACTTTGTGCGGTTACTTTAACACATGCGTCTACCGCAAACCAAATTTTTGTTTGTTTGTTTTTTACTACCTCGCTTAACCTGGGAACGTGTGATTAGTCGGGCTCAGATAACCGCGACTCTACTGTACTTTGAAATTTCTATAAACTAAAGAACTATAATCCTTCTTATTATATATTATGGTACTTTAAAGTAAATATTTAGTGACAAAATAATAAACTTTTAAGGGGACTTTACACAGCAAATAATACTGACATTATTACTAATTCAATAATAGGATATCTAGATTTACATCAGTAAATATTTCAATCCATCAATATCACTTATAACCATCAATAATATTGTCAGTATTTTACTTTCACTGATAGTGTAAAGTGCCCTTAAGGAATAAAAACTTTGTTCAAATTATGTTTTTAAACAAGTAAATAACTTCACTGCCTTGTAAAGACCTTTTCATAACCGGCGATTTTAGTCGTAGCTACAGCGTAGGATCGCTTTGTGTGACAGGCTAGTGACCACTACTAAATAACGTATCAGTTCAATTAATTGGACTCCTGTATTTATCTAGTTGCACAAAACTATGGCAAAATTGAATAACATGCCAGATGAAGTGGAGTAAAATCAAAGAAGATAAAAATATTTAAGTGTACAAACTGCTATCTGTCAAATTTTTACCGATCCATTCATTGAGAGTAAACTACGAATTGCAGTCACAAATAACAAGTGGCTAAAGCACCATTACACTCTCATAGATCTGTGTCAAAGATCTTCAATAGATTTTATAAAAGGTATGCTTACCTCTTAACATGTATGAAAGAAATGTGATCACAGAAATTTTTTACAAAAGATATCCCATTCACTATCATACTTTTCTACAAAAGAAATTTTTATAAAAGATATGATACTGTAATACCTCCTAATCAATATGGTGATTAAATCGCAACAAATAAAGTACACATGTGCAACATTACCATCCTTCGTATAAACAAATTAATATCGATTCAATATATTTTCACAAACAAAATTACAAATATAGTTAATAATATTATCTAATCCTAATAAATCGTCCATTAGTTGTGCGAAAATAAATGAGAAAAATATTTATCTATATACAATGTACTTATATTGTAAATTACCCTTCAATAAACAGTCTTTTATATTATTTCATTAACATTATACAATTTCATTAATATTCAAACAGTAATGAATGCTTTAATCTAAAAATACTAATATTTTAAACTGATAAGACAAAATTGTATATGGTGTAGAACCTCCATTAACTACTTTTCTTTTACTTAAAGTGTTACAATAACAAAGAGGGCGTAGTAGTGCAGTGCACGAAAACTGAACAATAGAAGCTAGTCTAGAACATGTTGTGTAGAGTCGGACAGCATGTTAAACAACTGTTGACGATACATAGGCTATGTCTCTACATCAGTGCATTACATTTATTTAAAAATGTTTTATATGTATTTTGATCACAGAGTAATCCCTTGGTCTTCTTGTTATTGATTGTCAACCACAACAAAGCACACGACAACAACAACCACACATAAAAGTCACTGTTTAGACACAGTCAACAAATCCACAAAAAAACATAAAAGAGCCAGGAATCGCATAAATTGTCTTACGTTTTACGAAGATTGTCAAGACTTTGCTTCTTCAGACACCGTTTTTATAATTATGTGCCTTCCGTTGACATGTTACTACACCGTAATGTTACTGATAAACCACGCAAGACACATAATTAGAAAAACGGTTTCCGAAGAAGTGAAGTGTTGTTGATCTATGCGAAACAACGTAAGATCATTTGTGCAACTCCTGGCTTTTTTTTTTGTAAATTTTTATCTTTAACCTTTTTAGTGGCACGGTCGTACATACGTTTGTGCTACCTGGCATGCGTAGGAGCAATCCCGCATATATTCGTTTTCAAATTTACCGCTGAAAGAGCACAACCGTATTAGTTCGTTTGACTTTTAGAATACATATACTTGTGCTGCTATCTGTTGAGAATGTGTAGAACCTTTTCTGAACCGATTAAACTTTATACCAATATACAGGATTATTGTTTGGAGTTGTAATCAAGTGTCTTCTGTTTGAGCATTTAGTTGCAGCTGTCTATTTCTCTTCTGTTTTGTCTTAGTAACACAACAAATTATCCATGAGTCTTAGTTTTGACTGTTAAATTGAGTTTTTAGATAAATAATTTGATTGTGTTTGTGTAAATAAGTGGTTATTGTACTGCTAAATAAGGTGTGAATACTATAAACAATAATAATATTTCTTATCTTTATACGATTATAACCCAATAATTACATTGTGCTATATAACCGTTTTGTTTTGATTGTTTTGTACAGTGTTAGTCCAAATAACATTTTAAGTAATTTTTTTCAAATGTTTTGTAAAAACAACCATTTACGACAAGTAAATAATCATTTTTATAATAGTAAAAAAACCCGCTCCACTAGGTGACCCTATGTTGTTCAAAACCCGCCACTGAAAAGGTTAACGACCTTTTCAAAACGGAATCATTTTATGTGTGGTTGTTGTTATTGTGTGCTGTGTTGTGTTTGACAATCAACAAGTAGAACAAGGGATTACACTGTGTTCAAAAGGTGGGTGTAGCCTATAAAACATTTTTAAATAAATCTCTTCCCGCCTACAAATATAATGTCCTTTAGAACAAAAAGTGCATTACATGCCAATAAAAGTTATATCTCGATCGGTTGCATGATTTTTGTAAGTGAGTCAGTTATAACTAAATCAGATACAGTACAGATTATCAATATGTTGTTCACTTATATTGCCTATCTGAATTAATTCGGATTCGAGCTGATCCGGATGATACAAATTTTGAATAGTTAATAATAGAAAAAAAAAAATGCAAAAAAATTATAAATTATTTATTCAAAAATAAATTATGTAATATTACAGTTAACTTTTGATAAAACATGAGATTTTGTATATAAAATAAATACATCATCGGATCGTTGCTCACTCTTTCCATGAAGTTTTATGGCCGTCTGGCCTTGAAGATGTTTCAAAGTCTAAGTTATGTCACACTCATCTTGTATCTCATATCATTTTAAAGTTATCACTAATGAATTAAAAGCTTCACTATAAGTACAGCTATTATCATACCCTTCTTCATTTTATTCGTCATGACAATTAAAATCTTTTCAATGGTCCAGTTAATTGATAATACGGATGATTGGAGTTTGGATAACATACACTCTACTGTACATAGGTAATTTTTTCAACTCATCCTAACCTAACATATAATTTTGAAAACAGAACGTTTAAACGAGTTGATTTTTTCCTTAACAATAGATTTTTAGGTTATTGTTATGGATTCATGTTCAAAAACTTGCAGTTTAAATCCAAACAAATACCATCTTAAAACTAATTAAAGAATTAAACTGCTTTAAAAAACAATAATAATAAGCAAATAGATCAATTAAAATTATACCCAAGTAGGACATAGTTGATGGAGGTACTACTATAAATTATAAAAATAAATGATACAATGTAAAATTAAATAATTTCTGAAGAATTAATTTTAAAATAAAAATGTATATATACTATCAAACATTTAATAACAAATTCATAATTTGTTGGTGTATATTGTAAAACATAATGACATTTTTGGAAATTAAGAAATTAAAAAAACGGTTTTAACAGAGACCGACAATTTCTGTAGCGAGGCATGAACCTTAAGGCCCACAATCACTTTGTAGCCGATGAGATTCTGACAACCGTTGATTTGTCTTTGAAATGTCTTTGGGAGAAAAGGTCTACAAGTTCAAACTATTTTAAATTCAAACATGTCTAAGTCTAGCCTGTATAATTTATAGAAAAAGTTCTTTCATAATCAATTTAGTTTGGTTCATTATTATTCATTGCAAAATATTAAAGGAAGAGGCAATACTAAATGTGAGAAATAAAACTTTTTATAGATATATTAAGCAAAATTTCTGTTTTAAAATATCTCCAAAATCAGCGGAGTTAGATAATTTTTGTTTTTATATTTATTGACAAAAAACTTTTCAATCGTTGCCACCTTTAAAAAATACTTTGGCAGAAATTGAACTCGTTATTTTTTGTTTATCAAACAGTTAGTTAGTAATCACAATACTAACAATTGGTTCTTTAGCATTTGGTACGAAATAACCAATGGTTTAAAAAAAATTGAGGAAATAATATTTTTGTGTTTCTATTCTAGAATTAAAAGGTCACAGTAGTAAGAAGTATTATAAGTTACAGTTAAATGGATTATGGGAATGCATTAAAAGTTCAGGCTGTGTTGAAATTCTTGAATTTATTATTATTAAATTTTCAGTACAATTTTGTACTACTTGCTTGTGTGATATTGATAGGCAGAAAAACAGAGAAAAGATCGTGTAACCAGAGAACCCACTATAATGATGTTGAAACAGTAAAGGCGAGAGAGAGAAAGGAAGTTCATCAACTCGATATGCAATGATTAGATTAATCTGTTCAACCTAACAATTCTGACATTCAGTGCCAGATTAACCATAAAGCAAAGAAAGCAGCTGCTTTAGAACGTCAAAGCTTTTGCGGCCCTAGGAGCCCAGCCAGGGGCCTGTGAGAGAGCTATTTTGGACAGGAAAAAACAGAAGTTTAACCCTAGAACTGGCATGGTTAAAGCTGAAATTGAAAAGCCCGTTTATAGCGTTTTGCAAGCATATTTTTAAAAATTCGCCAAAAATAGTAAATGAACAAAAATCCAAAAGCGTTCAATAGCTTTTTTGTAGAAGAAACTTCAAAGAATTCGAATGTACCACTAAAAATTAGTTTGAAATTGTAAAAGTTATTAGCTCAAGAAACAAAAAATGTCCAGTAACGAAAGGAAAAAGTTCAACTTAAGGCCTACATAACAAGTAGTAAAAAATTTTTTCGTAAGCGTAAAAAACTTTTGTAATTTAGTTCTAAATAGAACTGTATAAAAACATTTATCAATTTAAAATTTCTTATTTTGAAAAAATTGTTTTATGTTCCAAGTACACGACTGCTAACAAACCTAGGCTTAGATTGAAACGTAATTTACTAATATATGCTTTGCCCAAAAATGAAATATTATTATAACAGACTGTAGAGGATAAATCAAAGAAAAGAACGGTATAATTGTTTTTCCTTAGTTCACAAAAGTGTTTGAGTTATGTTTATTTGAATAACAAAATGACATGAATCAAATTCATATTTTTTTTTATTCAAATATTTGCCGTCGGTAAAGATCTTACAAGAAGTTTGCTTTACATTACGTGGGAATGAGACCAAGGTTCATCGCAAAAAAATAGGCGATGATAACCACCTAGAGGTTTTTCGACTTAAAAAAAAAAAAAAAAAAAAAGACCGAGCAATCGGTCACAACAGATCGCTCTAATCATGTACGTTTCTCTCTGTCTGGACAAACAAAAAAACTGGTTTATTCTAGTTTAGTTCCCACCATTAAAATGGTCAGTCTTTTCTCTACAAAATGGTGTAAAACCATCTGTTAAAACATTTGATAGAGTAAGCGTATTTTCTGTTGACAAATGGGCTGTTTCATTGGTTGAAAACCTGTCCAATCGCAAGGGTTTACAGACATTCTAGGAATAAAATGGATTAAAATAGTGACATCTGATTGGAAGGCACCATTAGAAAGATAAAATCTTGAAGTATCCAATGGTAGCTTTATAATCTCAATATAAATACTTCAGTAGGGGGATTTCAACGTTGAAGAAGTGGGAAATAACAGTACAATTGTATGCAGATTCGCCCGCGGAAATAGCTGTAACACAATATGCATATTTTAAAACGATGATTACGTATATAAATATACGTTTTACGAAAAAGTTGTAAATACAAAAATTAAAGTTTAATTCATTTCCTTTCCAATGGTGCCAGTTTTATTACGATTGGATTATTGGAAGTGGGTTAAATTATCGATTATGCAAATTCTCGCTAAGGTTCGAGCGGGTTGCATTTGCGCCCGAGAGACTGCAGTCTGCCACTTTGAGGGTTAATAATAAACTATTGATATTGATAACAGCTTCTTCTTTGGATTTTCTACTTTTCCCAATGTAATAACTTTCCTTGCTTACTCAAATTTGGTTCGTATTCTTATAGGAAATAGTAAGCAAAGTATAGTTTAAATAAAATCTTTCTTCAGACAAATATTAAATTTTACTTCGATTTACAGGCCCAATATAATTTATAATTAATATACTTTGGTTTATTTTTCGGTTCGTTTACTTCAGATAGTTCAATATTTATTAATTATGATATGCCTTCGGTTTTTTGTTGACTAACGATAGAAACTACTTTGTAAATAGGCTACATCAATATATGTATAATAAATGTAAGCCTCAAACCACCCCATGGGGGTTATATTATGGTGTGGTAGTCCTCCATCCCTCATCCATGAGGAGTTTAGAACTGCAGGAGTTGGGTTCGGAGATATCCTGCAGGGGTTGGGTTGATATATTTTATGGTGTCAAAAAAGCGCACCACTCCAATAGACTTTCTAGGAAATTCCAGAATGTTGTAGAATGTTGCAGACTGTTCTGGACAATCAAAGGGAACCACCTGTTCTGGAACGTTCGAGAATATTCTAGAAACCAGATACGGGCTATGAAGCCAGATATCTAAAACTTCGAACATATTGCTCTTAAGTTATATATAGGCGAGAAAAAACATTTGCATATTGATTGTTCGCATCTAAGGTGTAAAATGTTCTCATAAAAACTAGTAGAAATCATGTTTTTTGTGCATTCTGGTGCATTAACTGATCATGTTTGTAAACCTAAATAGGAAACATATATATATTTTTTCTTTTTTTCTGTAGGTTAAAAAAAATAACTGAATTAAAGACTTATGTTTACAAAAGATGCCACCTAAATAGATAGAAATCTAAGCATTTTAGAAAAAAAAAATATATATATATATATAGGAATTTTTTTCTTCATTTCTGCATTATTATTTATCATATCCTGAATTTATTAAATGTTTTTATTAACACCCTGTAAATAATATTAATGCAGCCCTTATCTACAATATATTTCAATTTCGACACAGCCTTATCAATTAAATAATATTATTAATTAAAATGCCATCACATCTGAACTTACTCATGATTCACTATACAATAAAATATCTATAGTAATATATACCATAATAAACTATAATTATTTTACTTTCTCCTTGGAAAAGAAAGTATTGTTAATTTTTCTTGAACCGAAGTCGTAGCTTACTATTCATACTATATACAGTTAATAAGCAGTGTTGGAAATTGGCAGCTGTATTTGTTAAAATACGTAAAATTTGGCAAAAGCGATACTCATTTGTTAATTCTATTGAGTTTAGGTACTGTGGCACGTTGATCTTCCATCCTGCCTGACTGAAGACGCATGATAAGAGAGAAGAAATCCTCGTCCGGCACAGTGGAACCTCTATTCTCACGCACAGCTTCTTCGTCGTTAGGCCCGCTAGGCAGAGTGCTGCGTTGGTCCTCCAATCTTGCGCCTTGACATCGCATTAACATTTCTAGAAAACCTTCGTCAGGTGCTGTACCGGATTCGCCTGGAGGGCAAAGTCCAGGTAGATGTGGAAGAGCGACGCGTTGTTCATCCATTCTTTTGCTTTGCATTCCAACTATTAAGTCTAGAAGTTCGTCTTGGGCCTCTCCTATAAACAAAGAAGTCAAAATAGTAATAGCTGGGGCATTTATTCTACAACTCGCATATGATTGTTACTCAGTAAAAACAAAGAAACCAATAACATGACAGCTGCCTGTGTTTTTTCCTTCGTAAGCTAATTCAAGGCCTTTCATTAAACTGATTTTTGTTTTTTTAGCAGATTGCAAAACTAATTGAGGTTTTTTGTAGGTGTTATCCAGGCAACAATTGCATTTAAAACTTTTTTTTAATATAAAAGACAACAATTTGAAATCGTAAAAAAGGATTGTTATAAAATTAAAGTGAACCAAAAGGTAAACTGTAATGTAGTGCTAAAAAGTATTTATCTAAAGATAAGAATTACAATAATTTTCATACAATTTTTACAATAAATCTTTGTCTGTAAGGTCGTAACTTAAATCAAATTTCCTAACAAATAAAGGTATCAAACTAATGTACACAGTTTTATAAAAGCTTGATTACCTGCATGTATTCCAACAGTAAGAAATCAAAAAATATTTTAGTGGCATTTGGAATATCTTTTAAAAAATGTTTTACTAATAGGCCTTGCATCTATATTGTTCCATATTGAAAACTTTCTCCAAATATTTGTGGGACTGGTCTTTTGACAATAGTAAAGTATTAATTTTTTCTTCTAATACTGTTGGTACATTTTGAATCTAGTACTTACTAACCATACTTAAACAACAGTTTGATGGTGCAATGTAAAACTACCTTTAAGTTTATGATTTGATATATCAGTTAGGGTCACTGGTCACAGTCGGACACCGTACCAGGTAGGAAAGAAGGAAGCTTTAAATAGTGGAAGAAATGAAGGGCAATAAATACAATTATACGCAAAAACTCTGGTCCTACTGCGCATGCATCAGAATCAAAGTCACCGACTACGGCCCAACCCAACAACGATCCAAGTGACTCTGACCTAATCAATCATCATTCCTGTGAAAATATCAAGAGTGTACAGTAATCTGTTCGCACTTGCTTCACCACAGGAATAAAATAAAATAGCATCTTGCTCTTACCATTATTATGTACAGATATGCTAGGTTTATTAACAGGAGCTGAATTGGCCACTTTATTGGTGTTTTGGTTTTCCTTGTTATCACTAGCGACAGAGAGGGAACATCGTTGGTCGTCCATACGTTCAGACTGGAAGCGGGAAAGAAGTTCAAAGAACGAATCCTCATCGTCATTATGATCCTGAAAAATTAATATAATTACCTTTACAATATTGTTTTTAAATTGACTTCTAATCAAGAATTTTTCATACTTTGTAAATTTTGTATTCAAAAATTTGTATATAAAAATAACATACGAAGTTTCAAGAGGATGTATAAACTCACATTATCAAGGCAAAAACCCTAAATGTAAGACGTACAAAATTTATTTTTCAGTTAAAAACCTTATTTTCAGGTTAGGTATTAATATGGTCTAGGACCCCTAGAATTATTTTTGCTGTTAAATTTTGATATCTTAACTTTTATGAGACAAAGTTCCAATATATTGCAAGTTAGTATTTCAGCAACAAATAAAATTGCCAATTCATCTATAGTTTGGAAAAAGGTGGTTCTTCATTATATACTTTTTCAAAGAAATTGCTATACATTTATAGAATAATAATCATTACAGTAAAAAATATTTTCAACAAAAAGTGCTAAAATAATAGTGAATAAAAAGTTCATGTTTTGTCAAGCCCTAATAATCAGTTGCCTCCAATAATTAAGAAGGTGGATGCTCTTGTCCTATCCTGGCATTGCCTTCTTATAGTTTACTTTTATAATTTCATGTTTCATGAGTTAATTTCTAAATTCATTAAACGTTTATAATATTGAATGTTATTTTGTACATTTTAAAATAGGTAGAGAGGTTCCTGAACATTTAACATAAGTGGTTAATGAGAAGATGACGCCTATGAAGGGTTGACAGCCAATTTTTGATGATGGTATAATGTCAAAAAAGGTAGTCCATCAGGATTTCTAAAGGAAATTTTGTTTGATGTTGGTAAATAATTAAAAATAACAAAATTAGGCGCAAGAAATATGCCTAGTAAAATTATTTCCTATCCTACATTATTATTAAACCATGAAATTATAAGAGAAAAATTGTCAGTAAATCTGCAACCTTTTAGAAGTTTACAACATTTAGTGAAAGTCATCCAACTTCATTAAATAGGTTCCAGTCTTGCTATGCGTAAGGCAATACAATAAAAACTTTGTTCTTAAAGTACACAAAATAAACATATATCTGTCTTTATTATAAGCTAAGGTTGTCTGTATGTGACAATAAAGAGTACAACATTTATTATCATTTTTTTAATTGTAAAAAAAAAATTAAAAGAAAACTACCAATATTTTAAGACCAGCGTTAATTTGATGAAATATTGGCATTAAAATAAAATTAAAAATCAACAGCAGAATTCAATTTGTGTTAATTTTATGAAATCTGAATACAGTTTGTGCTAATTTTATGAAATACCGGCGTTAAAAAGTAATTTAAAATACAACAGCAAAGTCTGTGAAAAAATGTAGTCTATCTATTATAAAATCTCAGGAAAGTGCAAATTAAATGTTTTTAATTGCAGGAATTAATAACATGTGAAACATAGGAGTTTTGTCAGGATAGCCGCAAAAATCTTAATTACGAGAAAACGTAAATTTTGGAATCATAAAAAAACAGGGGTTTCACTGTGCATACGCCTAAAACGTTGTGTATTAAATTTGTAAAGACTAACTGTGGCAAAATTATTAAGTTTAAAAGTTACAATACTGCCTATTTCGATCAATTGATTTTATCATATGTATGCTTAGATTTAGGGAAGACTGTTAATACTTTCCTTAGGACTGATTGAAAATACCTTATTTGCTTCTGGAGCAGGATTTGTATGTGGTAAACTGGCAGTGGTGCAATTCCTTGTTTTTCCATCAGGAGTTAACTGCAACCATTACAATTAATAATCATCAATCATGTACAGACGTCAGTAACTGTTAAAATATTACACTAAAATGAGACTCATTTATGGAAAATTAAAATATATAATATTATTATTAAGATTCTTTTTACAAAGTATTTTACAAAAAGACCATACTCAAAATTTATATTAGTTTCAAAGTAATTTTGTTTACTAAAAGTACTTTAACAACGAGTCTAATTAATTATCAAATTGTAAATTACTTTTGAGGTTAACACCTTGTGATTGAAGAGTCTAAATTCAAATTCGATAGTACTTTTGAGTACTTCTTATCCAATTTGTATGAAACTTTAATTTTTGTATATAATTGTCTTCATTGTAGGTTTTACATTGCTTTTTCAAAACGGGGCTAAGAAGTAAAAAGTTAAACTTTTTTTAGAGAAAATGCTACTTGGTAACATTTTTGGCTTCCCATGGCTAAGGTTCATATGAAAATAGTAATTAGAAGAAATGTCAACTTGTACCTAAATAAGTTAGGTGGTGCAAATCTGGCAATCTAGGGAAAATTTAATAAGCATAAGCTCCACCACCTACAATGTTTGGGAAAATTTCCATACTTCAAAAATAGAGTTTAGTCCAGTCAAATGGTAATTTTATTAAACAATTTGAGAAGTACTGTAGCCATTTTTGTATGTGCAGAGGGGACATCAGTGAGTGTATATCTCAGTTTCTGGTATTCCTATAATCAGCTCAATCCTAAAAATTCAAGTTGAATATAAAATAAAGATTATTAAAACATTTTATTTTAAAATCTCAAATTTTGGTAAATTAAAAATAGGCTTAAGATATTCTTTAAAAAATAGACCATAAGTGGGATTTTTTAGTACTTTTATGAAAAAAATACTTTTTTAGTGCTTTGAAAAAGCAGACAGTTTTTAATACTTTTTAAAAGTAGGCTTCTTACTTTCTCCACCCTATACGTAGTATATGGAGAAAGTATTGTTTTTGTCCAAATTTTTAGTGGAATTATCTGTTTTGGTGCTCCCTGAACCCCCAAAAAATGTTTAGTGGAATTATCTGTGTTAGTGCTCTCTGAACCCAAAAATATTTTTAGTGGAATTATTTGTTTTGATGCTCCCTGAACTTAAAAAAGTGTTTTTTTGGTGATGTACGTCCATGTGTCCGTGTGTCTGTAAGAATGTGTACAGAGCTGGAGATCATACCAACGGTCCGATTTTGATGAAATTTGATATGTAGGTGTAGTTCTGGAATATCTGTAACTTCAAATTTTTGATTTTTAAGGGGTTTTTACCCCCCCCCCCCCAATGGGCAAAAAACGAGAAAAATCAAAATTTCTCAAAAACAGCTCTAACGATTTTCATAAAATTTGGCTTATTTGTAGCCCTTAATGTACCCTACCATATGCAAAAAACCGCATCTTTCGAAAAATTCTCGTTTAGGTAATAATAATAATAATAACTGATTTTGGGAGCTTTTTGACCAAAAATCTATACAGGCCTAATTGACATGTTTGGTGCAAATTTGTTCGAAATCGATCGAATAGTTTAAATAATAATAATAATATAATATGGATGTGTGTTACATGCATCTAATATTTTCCTACTTTTGTAATTTTATTCTAAATAACCACCTCCTATACTCTTGGGAAGGTATACAGTTTCAACTGGTAGGAAGTATGTGGCAGTTATCTGTTACAGTTTATTTTAAGTACTATTTAGATTTTAGTTTCAACTGGGAGAAAGTATGTGGCAGTTGTCTGGTACCGTTTATTTTAAGTACTATTTAGATTTTCAACATACTGCTAGAAATGTCCTCATGAAAAAACCGCTTCAACAGCTTGCGTTACAGTAAATTACAATAATAATCTATATCAAATCCCACTAAAGAATACCGTTGCGAGACGGCCGACAGGATGGGCGCGCAGCGTTGCCATATCTACTAGCCTCGATCACTCTTGGTATTTACCGTTCGAGGCTTGATCGCACAATTTAAAGAATTATAAATGCGTTGAGTCAGCCACAGTCAGTTAGAAGCGTGGGAAAAACATGACAACGTCGCACTACGGCGATTGGAGCGTTCAAGGTCTCGGTGTACACAAGCCCATCCCTCAACGGTATTCTTTAGTGGGCTTTGATATAGGTTACGAACCTTTACAGTCTTTTTCAGAGTTTAAAGTTTCGACTTTAACTTAGTATTATTAGACAAGGAAAGAGTACAGAGAGGGGGACCTAATATTGATAAGACGAAACAGACTATTAATCTACGCTGAATGTTTAGTGCAAGACTTGTTTTTTAAAAGTAAACTGTTGTTTTTGTTTGTATATATTTTTATCGATCTGAATATGACCTTGGATTAGATGTCAAAACGTTACCCGATAACTGAAAAAAAAGGAACTGAAAAAGACTAAAGGTATGTTACCTAGATTAGTATAATTGGGCTTGATACAATAAACATACTAAAAATATGCAAGCAGCTGTAGAAGACTTTCATTTTTATAAATTAATAATTTTTTCGAAAAGCTTGGGACAAGACGATTATTATTAGCAAGGATTAAGCCAGGTAAGTCAGAAATGTTTGAAACATTTGTAAGAACTTTTTGTAAGAAAATGACTGCAGGTCATACAAATGTATTTTGTTTTGCGACCTCGGAATAAAAAAAATTATATGAAACAAAAGGCCTACTACCAATCTTGATTGAACATGGCAAAAAGGTTCCTTCTTTTTACAAGTGTAAAGAGAAATCCAACTTTAGGAATACTAAAAGTGTCCATTTTTAAAATATCATATAATATGGTAAAATGGAGGAATTACTAGGCTGTCACATGTACAGATGAATCTCAAATTCATAAACTCAAAAGAGGCCTTCAAACACCTAAGGCAGCCAGGTACAATGACATCAAATAAATAGTTGATACTCAACTATTTCAGCAGCACCATGTCAGTGAGTGACAAAAGTAATAAAATATCATACAATCTACCTTCTTGTTTGAAATATTATATTAATTCACAACATAATTATAGCTATTTGAAACATCCAAACAGAAACATGCATCATGCCCACCAAACACTTAAACAAAATACTTAAAGCCAAGGCAATATGTCAAATTTTGCAAATAGCTAAAGCCTGTAAACAACATAACTGAAACCAAAATCGCTTCCAAAGCGTAACATTCATTGCATCAACACAATAATTTTTCACGTATCCATTGTTAGTTACAAAGGGCAACATATAGTTTCTGAAATGTCTGATTATATAGTTTTTCTAACCATCGTCAAAGATTTTAGAATTAATTTAGTCAAAATTAAATTTTAAATGCATTATTTTCCAGAGTATATTTTTTAATTGAAAATAAACAAAATGGTGCGTTACTTAATATTTTAGATATAAATGGACGTAAGAGTTTGTTTATATAAAAAAACTTAGGTGGCCTTAATGGCATTGCTCGCCAAAATAAAACCTACCCTTCTTTATATCCCTAGGAAAATTATACACAAAATGTTTTTTTTTTCATTACAAGTTAAGTTTTTAACATTTAATGCCTGAAAATAATGTTGACACCCTGTTGACCAAAAATGTGGATCTCTTGCTTACATAGCGAGAACCCACTGCTAGATCTTGAGTTTTTGTTACCAAACTAAATTTGTATTTATATAAAAAGAAGTAAATAAAGAAATAGATTTTTTAAATACCATTTTGAATTATTTTACAATCTATTTTCCACCCCGATTTTGGTCTTTATTCTGCAGTGTTATTAGAGTAACATTTAAAGCGTGTTTTAACAATGAAAACTCTTATAATTTTACCTGTTTGCTTGATGGAACATGTTGATAAGGCAATGAATACACAAACTTGCTATTTGTTAACAATAGTAATTTGTGTATCTAGGGTGCAAAGTTGAGTTTGTCGTACGAGATAAACATTATTGAGGGTGACAAAGTAAAATTTGCACCTGTAATACACACAACATTTTTCCCACAGCTACAATTTAAATAAGTGTTTTATTTTTTAAAAAGGTCTGTTTTACAGAGGTTAGTCCCACAACAGCACGCCGTGCGGTAAAGTAAAATAAAGAGGTATAATTACTTGACGCTGAACACATGTAGTTTAGTTTGCGCACTGCGGTGAGTGTGCAAAAACACACTTTATTAACACTTTGAACCCTGAGCCCGAGTATAAGTTGGGCCAAGTTTGCGGCGCTAGCTACCGAAGCCCGAGTATACCTCGGGTCACTCTATTTAATTCTATAACTCAGCTTAGATGGCATATATTTGAGTTTAGTCATTCTCATCATGTTTATTAGTTGTTTTAGTTTGTATTTCTTTGGCCTTTGGAATTTTTATAACACTGGCCAACAAAAATATTATATAAATATCAGATGGTGTCTGATCAGCTGAGTGCATTCAGTAATCGACTTTTGTCTGCTTAGCGATGTAACTCGATGACGATGTGTATTTCCATTAGTTCTGATTGTGTTGTAAGTTTTTTTTATTTATTATTGGTATTTTATTGATGAAAAGTTTATAGTTCGTAAGTGTTTTTTTAGTGTTTGTAAAGTGTAAATAAAGTGATTGTTGTAAACTAAAGGACTATGTAGCTATTTTTTTTTGTACAATTTTTCATAATTTTCATAATTTGTTACCATTTTGTATTTTTAATAAACCTTTGAAGTATTTACATTTACTTAAAGCTTATTATTTTGTCTTTAAAATGATATATAATATGTTATACTTTTAAATAAAATAAGTAACAGATTTTTTTTTTAATTCTACCAAAACCCCCAGGTAGCTACGCACAATAATGAGTTAAGGGTCCAGGGTTCAAAGTGTTAAGTAGCTGTAGGAAAACAATATTTGTGTCACCATGTAATATTCTGCCAAAGTAGATGTTTTAGATTTGCTGAACACAAATAGCGCCCTTATAACGAATGATATACTCAAACCTTAAAACAAAAATTTCAAATTAAACAGTCTAAATATGTTTCATCTAGCATAACACAGAAATACAACCACAATGTATAGGCGGAATTTTATATTTAAACACTCACTCTATTAGATTTACTAAAAGAAACTTCTATTAAATCAATAAACATAAGAAGACATCTTCTACAACAAGATATTATAAAAACAAATTGTATTCAAATTCGTTTAACCCTTTCCCCGATATTCTGTTCTAACTCTTAGTTATTTTTTCCATCACTCTCTCAAATGAGAGTGACATTGGTTTTGTCATGAGCTTAGGCAGGTGTAGTTTTATAAAACTTTCCCAAAAGATCTCCTACCAATTCTGCTTTAATAAGAGAGAGTCAGTTCTTGGAGAAGAAATACTAAGTTCAAGTGGGCTTTTTTAGGCACTTCATTTGACTACATGTAGGACTCAGAAGTATTTAGGCATCTACTTCATCCACAATCTCAGAATGGTGAAGCACATCCAAAGGACAGCAATAAAAGCATTAGTTAAGGAACATGAATGTATAATGCCCAAAAAATAAGGGGTAAGCTGCTGAGACACAGGAAGTATGGAAGAGTACGGGAGTGAAAACAGAGACAATTACACTTCTAAGAGTATGCAGCGCATATCACAATACCTCTACAAACACCGGGGGTGTATTGGTACATTGTTTGAAAACCTTCCTATTGATCTATTAGTGAAAGAAAGGATGGGAGTAAAAAAGGAGAATGCAACAACATCAAAAGCTGTGCCAGGAAGAAAACCATAAGTAAATGGTAAGAAAGATGTGACAAAGAATAAGAAACAGTTTCCTGGACAAAAAAGGTTAATCCTTGATGTAAGAGAATGGATTAGTCGTGGGAATGCTAAAGTGGACATTTTATCACCCAGGCACTGTTTTTGTTAATATAAGTACAGGTTTAAACTGAGAAACAATCCGGTATGTACGCACTTTGATGATATAGTCACAGCTGAATACACACTATTTCATTGCAGTAGATGGAATATAGAAAGGAGGATTAAACAAGAAGGTTTGGTGCACATTGAAGGTATCAAACCTCGTCAAGGAAACGATGTATAGTGAAGAAAATGGTTGATGGAGGCTTTTATCAAGAACATCATGGTACTGAAACACACGGACTAAAGGAAGGAGCAGGGATTATAACGTTAGGCGTTATAAAAATACTAATACTTAACCTTTCTTTGTTTACTTTTGAAAAATCTATCAATCTTCCACATATAACGTCTCAATGCTACATGAAGTCATCTATATCACCCAATCTTGCCAACCTACCTCATGGTGCAAAGTTTATTGTAAAAGATTGCACCATGCGTGGCAAGCATCTTTTCCCGCAATATAATCTCATATGCGTCATTTCTAATAATTATGCATATCTTAATTTACACAAACATCTTTTATTGATTTGATTTGCCGGGGTGTGTTTCGTGACTGAATGTACTCCCTACACAGACAATTGTGGGTACCAATGAAATTCAAAGCATTGTGACAAATAACTAAACTCTTTACTTGCTCATTTTCAATATATCTTTGAACAAGAAAAATTTATCAACAACACATAAATTACAAAACATAATTTTACAATTTACAACATACAACTTGAATTTTATAAAAATAAAGACACAATTTTTTTATTTAGAATAAGACTATGTGAAAAAATTTAATTTAGAAAGCAGACTAAAAGCCTTGATTATACATACAGATATCCCACCTTATGGACTATACGATGAGAGAATATGCCAGTGCATCCTGTCGTGAAACATTTGAACTTGTGCTTCAATTTCACTGGTAATGTGCTGCCCACTAGCGTTCTATATCTAAAGGAGCATAGCTTTTAACGAAAAGAGAGAGAGAGTAAATCGAGATAGAACTGACCTTGGAGCTTGAAGGTAACAGGCTACATCTACAGGAAGTAATCTTCCTGTAAGAAGTGAGGGAGGGGGAGTGTGAGACAGTTTGTTTATTTCTTAACTGAAAGCATAACATCTCTCCTTCGAAACTAAACATTTTATCATGTCTATTTAAATTCTAAATATGTACCGTATCTGAGGAGAAACTGAATGTAGCATGCATTTTTGTATTTTGGTAGGACTAACTTTAACAAAATACATAATACCTAATTATGTTTTAACGTAACATTTGTAATTTACAAATAAATTCAAAGACAATACTGTTATGAAAAACCGTTATAACAATAATATTTCGAACACATTAAATTTAAAATTAGGTATTAAACATAAGTTCAGTAAGAAAAGTTTTCCTTTCCTATTTAATTTCACAAACATATAAATTACAATAAAGATACTAGGGGGATTCATGCAACCTGTGTTAAGTATTGTAAACGTTGTAAGTGCGGTAAAATCGAGAAACTCGTTTGACAGAAGTGTGCTATTTAGAGTCGATAACACACTCGACTTTACAATGGTCTGGGGTCCTGTAAACCAGTGGTAACATCGTAAAACTCTTGGGAAAGGTAATTTGAGGTTTTCAGCTTGAATCAACAAAACAGGTTGTTTGTTATAATTTTGTGTTTTTCTTGTTCTTGTTTTATTTGAGATGGAAAATAATAATAATAATTTCGAATCCAAGAAAAGAATTCGGAAGGAACCGGGGAAACGATGGAGCAAAGAAAATAAACATTTTCTCCTATCTTTAATTTCCGGGAATCCGACGAAGTTAGAGATAATTTTCTTTCTTTTTTTTACTTTCTTGTTGACCCTCTATCTGGCAGTTGAATATTTCTATACTGGCAGGCACATTTTACTACTAGAACACATTTTCATCTAAAAACCTATCTAAACCATTTTAGTAAAGTACATTTATACATTTTTGTGTTCAGAAAAGTGCAGAGAACATTTCTGTGTATTTGATTTTGTTTGCACAAATATGTTAGCAAAAAGAGGCCTAATCTTGTTATAAATAAAAAAAAAATTAATATATTCATTATTTAGTAAGTAGGGAAGAAAATCTCTTTTACAAACTAAAGAATATGGTTAAGAGGCATATTCTAAACTTCAGTTATTTAGCCTAGATCAGGAAAACACAAAATATGTTTCCAAAAAATGCAGAAAATGAGGCCTAATTTTATCTAAAATATAATTCACAAATTATAAAGTGCATACGGTATTACAGTTTCAGTCTAAAGAACTGTAAAAAGAGGGATGTAATCAAAATAATGTCCTAATAGACTATATACCAAATCAATCTTTAGAATGTTCAGAGTACAGTAATACATAAAAATATAACAAGTAATTATTATTTTCTAAAAAGAACTCCTATGAATGAACCCATTTCATGTTAATTATTATGCCAGTAATAAATTACTCAGGTATAATATTCTTCAATTTATTATTTTTCGGGTAGTAGGGCCTACAGTAATTTCTGGAACCTCGGAGGGGACAAGTATTACTGTCGGAGAGGACAAGCTGCAGCGTATCCTGGACATATTTTTATTGTCATTTTTTTGTTATTAGAAATCCTTCTTTACAAAATAAATAAAAATATATCGATTAATTATCAAAATGGTGTTTTTATTTACAATCAAATTGAACAATTAAATATGTATGAGGAGGACTTTCCCTTTCTACTTGTCTTTGGTGTTTCAATTAAAAGTTATTTATTTGATCAAGCACACAAACTCACAAAACCTGAACAAGGTCAACCTTACTTTAGCAAATAACACTTTAACACATTAAGCACTTACAACAGGTTGCATGAATCCCCTTAATTATTAATTGATAGTAAAATATTTTTGTGATTAAAAGTTGCTAAGGCTATCTTTTCCGATTGACCGATTATAATAGCCTATCTATCAGATTACCAATATTCGTAATTTACTAGAAGATACCCCTGCGTGCTCTGCACACCAACCTCCGATGGAACCTTCTAAAAACATATATTATGTTTTATTTATAATAAAGGTGTAGGATTAATAATAACCTCAAAACTAAGATGGTAAATCCTGTTAAATGTTAAAATCAAATTATTTCGTATATTTTATAACAACAGTTTTATAATAAAGGTTAAAAGAACCAGTATGTCTCAGGTGTAGGCCTACACTTAATCAAAGACCTAAATAAAAAGTTACTCTCTATCAATTACCGTATATTATCAATAAATAGGTCTAACTTACTATATGTCTTATTTATTTTTAATGAGGATATAACATTACGTGAACAAGTTGAATTTCATTACTTTAAAACCGAAATTGGTTAAATTTCGACCATGATGTACTAATTGTAATAAATTAATGTACAAAGAATACAAAAATCGAGAAAAAACTTTTTATGTTTTGAAAATTAAAGGAATGTTTGTTTTCAATTAGCTTACCCAGTGGTGGATCTACCATTTGGGCTAATGGGCTTATTATTTATGTGTTAATAATTAATTATAAAGTGCAATGAACCGCATTTATTTCTGTCTAAGCATAAAGAAATAAGTCAGTAGAATTTATAATTGAAAACGCTTTTGTGTTGTTTACCGCTTAACTTCTTGGGCACTGTTACGTTCAGGCACAAACGTAACAGTGCTGAATTGATAGTAAATTACTAATCTATTTAACTATGTTGTGTTTGTAAATAATTTCTGCACATATTCATTTTAATATTAATTATTTAATGCATAAGCTACCACCCCTATTGATAGTAAATTACTAATCTATTTAACTATGTTGTTTTTGTAAATAATTTCTGCGCATATTGATTTTAATATTAATTATTTAATGCATAAGCTACCACCCCTATTGATAGTAAATTACTAATCTATTTAACTATGTTGTGTTTGTAAATAATTTCTGCACACATTCATTTTAATATTAATTATTTAATGCATAAGCTACCACCCCTATTGATAGTAAATTACTAATCTATTTAACTATGTTGTGTTTGTAAATAATTTCTGCACATATTCATTTTAATATTAATTATTTAATGCATAAGCTACCACCCCTATTGATAGTAAATTACTAATTTATTGAACTATGTTGGGTTTGTAAATAATTTCTGCACATATTCATTTTAATATTAATTATTTTAATGCATAAGCTACCACCCCTATTGATAGTAAATTACTAATTTATTTAACTATGTTGGGTTTGTAAATAATTTCTGCACATATTCATTTTAATATTAATTATTTTAATGCATAAGCTACCAGCCCTATTGATACTAAATTACTATTTCATTTAACTATGTTGTGTTTGTAAATAATTTCTATAAATATTCATTTATTAATTGCTTAATTTATAATTTAACCCACTCCTATTAATAGCAAATTACTTTTTTATTTAACTAGGAATGTTGTGTTTTTAAATAATTTCTGTACATATTCATTTTAAAACACTTTAACTGCCAACCCTTATGAGTGAAAATTTACCTCCAGGCCAAAGAGTTTTTTTCTTTCATTTGTATCTCAATATTTATTTTTCGTTGTCAAAATTTATTTGTGTGAAAATTAGATACACATGGCGTCTGCAACATATAATAATTGCATTCATTGTGGACCATGTATATCTGCCAACGTAAAGACCAACTTAATACTGCTGTTCTGTTGGGCCAGATGAGTAAAAATTAATAAATTGTTTAAAGCTACCTCTACTATTGATAGTAAATTGCTATTTTATTTATCTATTTAGTGCTTGTAAATAATTTCTGTACCTATTCAATTTAATATGAATTGTTTAATTCATAAGCTACCCAGATCCCCATTGATAGTAAATTACTACGGTATTTTTTTAAACTACAGTATTTTGTGTTTGTATTTAATTTCTATAGATAAACATTTTAATATCAATTGTTACAAAATCAATATCCTATTGGTGGTAAATTACTAAAGCTAATTAAATTAATTAAAAATATTTTTGATTGGAAATACTGTGTGAACATAAACATGATAGCATTCATTATTAAATCCATAAGCAACCTGCATTAGTCTACTTTAATGTACCAACCTCTAAATAAAAAGTCAGAACATTTTAGTACACATCATTTTAAAGTTAAGGTTCTTTTTTTAAGACTTTGTATTTTATATTGTAATGATTTTGTAATATTCGTATACAATGACTTTGTGTATATTTGTACTTAATAATATCAATAGCTTGATAACTGTATTTATAAAATACATCTACAGATTTAATTTAAATTTACAAAAATGTCACATATTAAACAAACGAAAAGTGGCAATTTTCTGTCTAGTGACGGTAAGTCGACTGTAGCTCATTCTAGTCGTCAACAAAATAACCATTTTTAAAATTTCAAGATCAGCGCATCCTGCTGTGAAACATTTGGCACTACTTGAACCTTTGCTTCAAAAATCTCTCACTAAAGAATGCATTAGGTGGCCTATCTAGAACGTCCATAATCAAAGCTAAAAGTTATTAAATTCTATGGCCATTAACATTTATAAAATAGTTCAAAAAGTTCAATATGCACCTAGGTTTTCTTTGATAATTAAGGATACTTGCATAACACAAGAAGTTCTTCGAAGCACAAAATCAGTCACATGGTCTCAAATAGATAAGTTACAAATCCTCCATGATCACTCGCTGAATCACAACGATAAAGTGTATATACACAATACGATAGTAAAAGTTTATATCAGAACACAATTCACCACTCTCTCCAACAAATCCACCACTCATTCACTCTCCAATTCCACTCTCTCACATCCATCATTTTCAATGAATTTATCAATTACCTAACGCCAGCAATACTATTCTTTCGCCATCTTGCAAGAGAAGTGAGGCCAAGCGGCGCTGTACAAGACCTCCATAATCGTCATAGTTGCTTACCAGTATTGCTTTCTATTTTGAGTCTGTGTTCTATATCACTATAGACGTATATGTTGTTATATTTTTTAACATGTGATGTAGTTCTTTTAAAAATTATTTCTCTTTAAATATGTTATAAATGTTTGTTATTTGACCTTAACATTATTTTAGACTGTTTTTTAATATGCACTGTTATTTTTGTCAATGTTCAATTTTTACACAAGTATATAACGCACTTTTGTTTACCAATGTTTTTTCTCAAAATCCAAAGATGGCTTGCTAACTGGGTTCCCATCCGTTCTTTTAAGTTGCGTTGTTTTCTTATTCTCTGATTGGTTCGTCTGGCATTGTGATCTCTTCATTGACTTGGGAGTGACGTCTTTATGAATGGAGTTGAGTCTCAATTTTCAATTTGTTTGTAATTTTTATAAATGATAATTTCTTATGATAAGCAACGTCTAGTTTAAATGATTTTGTAGACGCCTAAATATTTTTTAATTAAAAAGGAATTAGTTTAATAATATACCGACACACCCCAAAGCAGAACAACGAGTGACGGTGCGACATTGTCGCAGAAAGAAAGTGAGGGCTGCAGAAAGATATCGTATAGAATAAACATTTTTTGCAGGTCAAAAACTAGGGAAGGGTCGTTTTCCGTTACCGATTCTCCAAACCACTGATACTTTATCTTTGGTATCAGTATCAAAAATCGATAGCCAAACTCGAAACTCGATACCGAGATATACTCAGTTTATATTATAATTGTCGGACTTGCCAGTTCTCCGTATTTTGAATGTAATATCTCAGGTTTTTGCAATCACATTCTCTATTTTTAAACTTACACCTAATTCAGCATTTAACAATAAAAATATCAGTAGGAAAAAATGTAAAACTTTCTTAATTTGATGTATGTAGACATTTTCCCTTGTAAAATGTTTAGGCAATTGTTTTGTTTAAGTAAAGGCTCTTGTTTTATTCGTATTCATGCTTAAGCTTAGTTATTTATAAAACATTTTGGGAATTTTCGGAATGTACGTTACCCGCGATTTGTTTTTTGTGGGAGTCCTGACGAAGTGCCTTTGTTTTACTGGTTATTCATTTTGCAAATAGCGACATTTAATTTCCACTTTTTACAAAGTTTCATCTAAATAACATTTTGGCTGACCTTGGCCGTTGTAGTTTAAATTAAGTTTTAACGCTGGTATTTCATAGAAACAAGAACAAATTATCGTTCTCGGGAGTAGTTTTTTTCATGGACATCCGGGGTTGTATATTAAATTACGTTTTAATGCTGGCGTTTTATGAAATTAGCGCTAATAATATTCGGAAGTCGTATTTTTTTGCGGACATTCGTCATTGTATTTTAAATAATATTTCAACAATGGTAGTTCAGAAAGTTTCTTTCGCGGACATACGCTGAGATTGTATTTATTACAAATAATTAGGCCTAGTTGAATTACTGGTTGTTTTTTGTTGATTGGTATGGGTATCGAGAATCGAAAAATTTGGTATGGACCCATCAATATCATAAACAAAAATTTTATCTCGATCTTTATGACTAGTACAACTATTACTATTTTATCATCTCTGTTCTAGCCGTAAATACTTATCATTTGTACACTAGTCAATCTGTTTCTCTAGTCGGTCCATTTCAAATGACATTCTGACTATCATTATACATACGGTTGTTAATCGACAGTCTCAAAAATAAATTAGTGCCCCAAGCAGTAACGTCCAAAGATGTAAGAAGAATCTAAGAAGATTTGAATAACTCCTTGCCATAATTCAAAATATAAGAAAATGTAAAGTAAAATTAAGGATTAAAGAAGTTTTAAGGCATATCTATAATTTTATAAAGTATTTTATAGAAATTTAAATAATTACACAAAGAATTGTTGATCATGTGTGAATTGCTTACTTATTCGCCTATAAAACCTCTATGATCAATTTATTACTAAAACGCCCGTACTCGCAGAAAGTTTTTCGTCTTACCATCAACCGCTGCAGAAAGATAAAACACATTTTGCTTTGGAGCCGACTCAACATTTTAACTCTAAAGTTTACATTTGACTATGGCGGTGTATCGCCTTGCAATAAGAAAATCCGTAATTCTACTGTTAATTTTAATTAAATATTTCTTAACTAGAGATGGGCCAATTCCAGGTTTTGTCGATTCTTGATTCTGTTTCCTAGAATTCGATTCCTGATTCTCGATTACAATTAACACAATTACCAAAACCCTGAAAATATGGAGAAGGGAAAACGAACCCACCAAGTGCCTAAATGTATACAAAAGTTTAATAAGATTCAAACTAGAAAAGACTATTGCTCTTTTTTGAATGCTCATGCAACAATTAATATCCTTGTTGTAAGAAATTATAAATAATATGGGAATGTTTATGGAAGTATTAAAAATGTCAGCTAACTTTATATGCATATTTAATAAAAATATAAAATTTGTTTGCTAAAAACTATTTTTGTAAGCCAAAAATATCTAGACTACATATGATTATTTTTACAATTGGATAAAAAGAAAGCTCTTTAGACTATGCCTATGAATATTGAATCATTTCAACATGCTGCTGACCAATGGCATGGCAATTTCTAAATTGGCAATGTCCGTAAATAAATAAATAAACCTTAAAAAGTTATATAGCATTCAGAATTAGACACAAAGGGTTGAAACAGATGCCCAAATACAATTGTGCCAATTTTATGAACTACCATTGTTGAAATATTATTTAAAATACAATGACGAATGTCCCCAAAAGAATACGACGTACGAATACTATTTGCGCTAATTTTATAAAATGCCGGCATTAAAACGCAATGTAATATACAACAGCGTATGTTCGCAAAAAAAAAAAAAAAAAATCAATTCCCGAATACAATTTGAGCCAATTTTATGAACTATCATTGTTGAAATACTATTACAGTGATGAATGTACGTAAAATAATACGACGTCCGAATATTATTAGCGCTAATTTTATAAAACACCGGCATTGAAACGCAATTTAATTTACAACAGCTTATGTCCGCGCAAAAACCTATACTCCCAAGAACACTAATTTTTTCTTGTTACGTAAAATAATACGATGTCCGAGTATTATTGGAGCTAATTTTATAAAACGCCGGCATTGAAACGCAATTTAATTTGCAACAGCTTAAGTCCGTGAAAAACCTATACTCCCAAGAAAACTAATTTGTTCTTGTTTCTATGAAATACCGCTGGTCAAATGTTATTTAAATTACAACGGCTAAGGTCCGCGAAAAGGTTATTTAGTTAGATGATACTTGTAAAATTCGGAAAAAGTGGAAATTAAATGTCGCTACTTGCGGGAATGAATAGCAAGTAAAACAAAGGCATTTCGTCGGTACTCCCACTAAAAACATAAATCACGTTAATCCCGAAAATGTCCAAAACGTTTTACCCGAAATGAAATAAATAGAATTATTATACTTTAAATAGTACTTTTGTTACCGATCTATAAAATTTGTAACTTTTCTTCACAGTAGACACCCTAATTCTATAGACACGATAAGAAACGAATCCATAAGTGGTCGAACTTGAGCCTACTTTACCTTCCTGTGTACAAATAACAGCCTAAGCATGAATACAAATAAAGCAAAAAGTATTTACTTAATAAACAAAACAATTGCCTATTGCAAATACCGGAGATTACATTCAAAATATGGAGTCTCCATCCTAAATACGGAGAACTGGCAAGTGTTGTGAAGTGATTGTTTTGTGTAAATTTAGCTATAATTTCCAAATTTCCTTTTAGTCAGGTTATGGAAGTTTGACCTACTTATGAATAACAGTTTGTTATTGTTTATGTAGGATCTAATTATACCTATTTCTGATTATTGCTGAATTTAATACATGGGTGAATTACAATTAACATATTTTTAGATTGTTTTCTAGGTTTCCGTAATATTTACATCTAAGATTCTAGAGGCTAGGCTATGTTTATCAGCTCACTTGACCATACAGGTTAGGTTGTTAGGTTATGTTGACATACATTGGCCTGGTAATGAATATAGGTTAAGTATTTGGATTATTATACAGCCTTCGGGCTCTACAACAACCCAATAAAAAGAAAATGAACTTTAACAATTATTTAAGTGTAATTGCTATGTTTTTTCCTCAACTAAACTAAATTAATATTTCCTAAGAGCGAGTTTTCTATTTAACACAAGAGAACCAAACAAAACAGTTTGAGGTAACTAGGCTCTACCTCTCCACCGTTACTTTATTTACATCAGAACTACGATTAAGTACAGTTTGTGTATTCATTGCCAAGGTATAGGATACAACAAAGCCGAGCATCTACCTTAATAAGATCGAGCTGTTCCATACTTTGTCGTCTCACCCTGTATCTACGGAGAGCAGGTCCTGGTGAAGGTTGTGTAAATGTAGCGACCAACTTCTCAGAGTCTGGAGATAGTTCAGTACCAGGCATTCCTAAGGCTTTCCTCAGATCTGATACATTCATCTGAGCAGTTGCTTGTCCTAACAGGTCGCCTAACTTAAAAAATAAACATGTTGAAATAATTTATAGCACAATCAAAACAATTTGGAATATTTTAATTACAATTAGGGGCCTCCTGTGTGGAATTGCAAGTCAATCCCATGCTTGCTATGTTCATGTAATTGAACCTTATTTATGACGGAAATTGGCAAAGTAATGAAGTTATAGGGATTTAAAAAGAAATTTTTAACAAAAAAAAAAAAATTTATTTAAATTATATTATTGGAATTTTTGGAACATTTTCATACCAACTTTTCTCTTTTCATTTATATTGTATGTGAATTTTTAAATGTTGCACTGCCAATGCCTTCGTTGCATTTCGCTACCAAACTAGGCTTCTACCATAATAAACTCCTACCTGAGTTCACCATGGTACAAGCATGGTATTTGGTGTGTATGTTGCATTTACCTACTGGAAAAATATAATTAAAGTCCTCACAAAAAACACCTGTGATGTGGCAGTTATCTTGGAAAATGAATATTAAATTTTACAAGATTTACGAAATTAAATACAAAGAAGTGGAAATAATTTAATATCATCTGAAGAAAAAAACCACCTTTAATAGATATTTTGCTAAATTATCACAATTAACATAACATGGTATACGTTATTATTTTGCAGTTGTGTAAATCACGTTTGTGTAAATTTTGTTTATGTAAATGATGTAGTAATCTTGTTTTTGTTTTATTTTGTGTTGAGAAATGGCAACTTTGTAAACTATATGTTACCATGGTTATGTACCATTATTTCACAAAAATGTTATTGTTAAAATACATTTTTGAATAAATATAAATACTAAGTTAATAATAAAATATTACCTTTTATGTCCGTCAAGTGATCAACTGAATGCGAAAAAACACATTATGCGGTTCCATTTTTACTGCCTTATAAATCTCAAATTCTTCAAATACACTCATTTATTTACTTTTATCACAAAATTTTAATACCTCCATTAAGGGTGTGCGGGATAACGTTATTCACTTCGGGACGGAATCGGGATCGGGAATGAAAATAATCCCGTATTTCGGTACCAGAGCGGGAATTTAAAAAATTTCGGGATAGTTTCGGGAAAAGAAAAAACTGAATTCGGGAATTGATCGGGACGGGATTTAGAAAAAAAATTTCACGTCGGCATTTAGGTAATGTTTTCGGGACGGTAACAGTTATCTTTAAGTGTAATTAGCTACCTAAGCCTAAGCACTAGGTATTTTCTACTTGGAATTAAAAAGTAAGAACTTTGTATTTTGATTTTATATTTATTTTGAAATAGGAAGTAAACATTAAGTAAATAATTTTGCTATATCTATTAAGTATGTAGGCTACCCATTTATTTTTAACTCACCTACCTTGTAATCTAAATGACATAATAGATTTCCTTTGGCACCTTGATATTTGATATGGAAAGGATAAAGACTGTTAAAATGGGGTTTTTAATAAGAGATAATAGTAATCAAAAGTTGTTATTCAACATATTTTATTTATAAGATAGGATTATTAATAAAA
>JAGFPH010000109.1:270585-308835 GCA_018207615.1 Philaenus spumarius | reverse complement strand
GTGCAATGTTTTAAATCAATCAGACGTTTTGAAGGGGGTGAACATCATGTCGTGTTCTGGGGACCATGATTAGTGCTCAATTAATACACCCAACAAAATGAATGAGCTCCCGAAGTTTCTGCATATCGTCGTGAATCACCCTGTATATAATATTTTTAATGACTGCCGTAAACGAGTTCAGGGGACCATGATCAGTGCTCACTTACTACATAAACAATAAACAGAAAAAATTTAAATAACTACGCATCACTGAACAAACATACGTATGTTTCTCGTTTCACTGAAATTGAAATGAGAGAGGAGAGACGCCTGAGAAGACAATGAACTTCAATGAAAACAAAGACCTCAGAGCTTACACATTTAGCCAGTAAAAAAAAGCCATCTGTGAGCATTAAGATAATAATATCAGAATGTTATTCGTTTAGTTTCTACTTTGAAATAATTCTAAAAATAGTCCATAGATAGAATTATATGACAAGCAGTCAAATAACGTATAAGGTATTCTTACGTACTAATGCGATCGCAATAGTAATCTACCGGTTGTATAATATACGTATTAAATCCATCGAAGTGTTGACATAGTTTTGTTTTTAACGTTTTATTTCAGTAATCTAAAACAATACGTAATTTATTGTTTTATAATCACACAACATCATATCATATTGTAAAAAATAGTCTAATAAGTAATGCAACCGGGACCATATACCGTAAACGTGATCGGGATCAGGACTAAACTCTACGCACTCGTCATAGATTTCTACTTTGAAAGTTATTGACGATTTGTCACCAAGTTCCTATCTTGGATTCATTGATCTGTGTTGAAACTAGCAGAAGCAATTGAAATGGAATCATTATTGTTTGTTATTGCTGAACGCTGAACTGACGCAAGATAATCTTATGGGGAATTTTTTCTTTTACCGAATTTCTCGAAGCTATTGGGAAATTATCGGGAAATACTATTTATGTTCCTGACCATTGTTAATCGGGATCACAACTGATCCCGAAGGTTAATGTCGGTACGGGATTTATTTTTTCCCGAATTTTCGGGATCCCGCACACCCTTAACCTCCATGTTAGTTTGTAAGTGTGTTTTTTCGCATTCAGTGGATCACTTGACGGACATAAAAGGTAATATTTTATTATTAACTTATTATAATATATATCAGTGATTCGGGACCTTTCCACAATGAAATTAGATGCAAGTCAAGCAAAACTGGTTTTTAATTATAAGAACATTAAAACAAAATTGTTCATGACAGCTGAGAATATAAAATTTAACAAGAAATGGCTACATAAGAACATTACACCAAAATGCATATCCATAAAGATTAGAGACAATTCCATCTCTGCTAACAAAGCCAGAGTCTCAGCAGAAAATATATGGTTGAAAAGTGAAATTAAATTATCATATGCCCGTAAGCATAGATCATGAATAATAAATTAATAGATCTTCCATCCATACGGGGGCTGTGTGCCGGAAAAAAGGTTGTCGCAAAAATAGTACATGATCACGCCGCGAGGTAGCGCTAGGGAGAAATCATTGGTAGCATTGGTGTTTCATACAGTTTCCGTCGTTTCCCCAATAGATAACGCCACTACCGTCGAATTTCCAGTGGAAAAAAATATTGCATTGGATCGGAGTTCTATTAGGTTATCCAAATACAATGCCGTAAGTCAGAATTAAATCAACAATTGTATAAAGCAAATCTGGAATTATATTCATCCATACACCCAGAACAATATTCTAGTATTTATGAGTTTATTGAAAACCAAATCGGCATATTATTGTACAAAAAAAAAAAACCCTCCGTAATAAACTCGATAGTCTTATGCACAGACAAGTGAGTGAAGTTATTTCTTGTAATCACACGTTTCATCCTAGAGTCATTAACAGATCAAACATAGTATTTTCGGAAAAAGAAATCAGCTTGTTAAACAAAGGAATTAATTACAGCTTCCCCAATCCTATTAATAAAAAGAACATTGTTTCGGAAATATTGCGCTCTGAAGCTACATTGAAATCATTAGACAATGTTGAAACACGCAATTCGGCTAGAGTAATAGTGAACAATAAAATCAAAAGAGTATTCAAACATCCCAACTCTTTAAAAACATTATCTTCCTTAAAGTCCAGACGTGAATTGCATATTGCCTCAGATATTAGGTCGAAGTTGCACGATGCTCAGATACCAAAAGCAGATAAGGGGAATTCAATAATAATTATGAAAAATTCCAAATATATTGACAAAGTAAAACATTTTATGGCATTACGAAATTGAACTCTGATCCCACTGTCAACTACAGCAAGTCTATAAAAAAAATTGATCTGAAATAGTACTGTATTGTTATCTGATAGCGATATTAGATACACAAAGGTCATTAAACCACAAGCCCCATCTTTAAAAGGCTTACCTAAAATACACAAAATAGACTGTCTAATAAGATCACTTGTAAATTTTACAAAAGCTCCTACTTATAGAATTTTGAGAAAAATAGACCGTATAATCAGGAGGGAAATAAAATTTTAAAATAACTATTGTTTGAAGAACAGTTTAGACTTAGTGGAAATAATTAAAGATTTAAAAGTTTTGAAAAGTCATACTTTAGCTTCATTTGACATTGTCAACTTTTACACAAATGTTCCCATAAATGAAACAATTAATATTTTACATGAACATTAATTCGAAAATTTAAAACTTTCTGGCTCCGCAATTAATGAATTAATGAGGCTAATTACTGAAATATTTAAAAAAAACTATTTCCAGTTTAATGGAGAGTTCTTCATACAGAATGATGGACTTGCGATGGGTTCGCCCTTATCATGTATTATGGCAGAAGTCTTTTTGAATCACATGGAAAACAAACACATATGTTCCTCTATGAACAAATACCATAGCAAGTTAATCTCTTACCACAGGTATGTTGATGACATTATTGTTCTATTCCATGGCAATAGCAGACAATTTAATCTTTTTAACAACTACCTGAATGGATTACATGTTAAATTAAAATTCACTCTTGAAATCAAAACAAATAAATGCCTAAATTAGCTGGATATCACCATTTCTAAGATTTCAGACAGCTTTTCATTTCAAATATACAGGAAGCCAACCACCACAGACCAGACTATACATACCGACTCCCATCATCCCCCACAACACAAGAGAGCAGCAGTTGCTTTGTACATAGGCTTTTGTCACTTCCTCTTTCTGCAGAAGACTTTGATAGTGAGGTGTCAATATTAAAACATATAGCGATAGCGGTATCAAATGGTTATAATAGTTCCATAATTGATAGTATAGTTCATAAACACAGGAATAAGAAAAAAAAAACAATACAATAATGCCTGCATTGCTAAACAATGATACAAAAAAGAAGAAGTTTATCTCCACAGAGTTTGGCAGTTTTTTGAATCATACTTTGCACAGTGAATTAGTAAAAACAATGTCACTTTAACTTACTCCACAAACAATAAATTACAGACAAAATTACAACATAAAGTTTGTATATCAAAAATTTAGCTGAGTGTTCTGGAGTTTACAAATTAAATTGTGACGACTGTCCTAAATATTATATAGGACTAACCAGTCGTTCATTTGGGAAGAGATTCAAGGAACATTTGCCGAAATCTAAACCTACTTCATTAACATCTAATTTTGCTGCACACCTAATTGACTCCGATCATAAATACACGGACTTACAAACTAACATGGAGGTATTACTATTTTGTGATAAAAGTAAATACATGAGTGTATTTGAAGAATTTGAGATTTATAAGGCAGTAAAAAATGGAACCGCATAATGTCATAAATGATAAGTTATTGTTTAATTCCAACATAATATTTGACACTGCATTGAAAGTACCCAATGACTTTATATAGGAGTGGGGATTATCACCGATGTTTGGAGGGGATCTTGACCTTAGTTCTGACTTGGCATCCGTGATGACTACATGAGACAAGTGTTCAAAATTGTGTAAATGTATGCATTGTTTGTGTATTTTTGTTTTTTGTACTGTTATATGTTTATCAGTTGTTTAATGTTCATGACGACCTCGTAGGAGTGATAATTTCACCTAAAGATTGATGAGTGATATTCATCTGAAACCGCGGTAGTGTGTTTTTTCGCATTCAGTAGATCACTTGACGGTAATATTTTATTATTAACTTATTATATATCAGTGATTCAGGATCTTTCCACAATGAAAATATAAATACAACTAGCTGACCCGGCAATGCTTCGCTACTGCATAATTATTTTGGTGAAATAAATACGACAAATTATGGTAATTTTGTGTCTTAAGGATATGAATCATAGGTTCTAAACCATGTCATTTATACCACTTCATAGCTGTACACCATTTACATGTCACCATAGGACTTAGTTCAACTAACTGTTTTGTCTTTGTGATAATCGGTGTTGCAGTTGTAGTGAAACCCTGACATTGATTTTTCAGACAATGGAAGCACCTTCAAGTGACATATTTAAGAACTGTATTTTTGAACGGCAGCCATTTTGACCTGGGGATTTTGTTGACTGTACTTTTTGGAAGCCTCAAGATGCACGGCAGGATTTTTTTTTATTGTATCTTTTGACAGCCTCGCGATTTACAACAGGATTTTTTGCATTGTATCTTTTGACAGACTCCCTATGTGCTTTAGCACGATTAGTATTAGAAAAACGTTTTCGCCATTTTTCCCACTTTTCTGGGTGGATTGAACAATGGAACAACAATCTGACTCAACAGTATCAGATGTCAAACACGGTTCTTTCGACGGAGACTGAGAGTTTTGGAGATCTTTGTCTGAAAGTTGCCCAATTTCCCCAATATTATCCTCCGCAATATAAGAGGGAACGGGAGTATCAGGAATAGAAGGTTTTAGAGGAATGAGAACATCAAAATGATAAGCCCAACTGATACACCAGTGCTTTGTAGGAAAGTGAAAGTGAGGGAGGAGCGGGAGGGGCAAGGTACAGTTATTTGTGCCAGGTTTCTTGTTTCAAGGCTATATACATTTTAAGAACTCGTGATCAGTCTGTAGGCAACAAAATAAAAAATCCAATTTACCAATATTTTAAACAATTCAAAAAATTTCGTAAGACTTATAACTGTACAATATTTTGTTTAATTGGAATAGCTATCTCATAAATAGTATATATTCAATACAGCAAAACAAACAATGGGTAAATTCTGTAGGAGTTTATTATAGTAACCTAGCTTGTTTGAGATTTCACCATGTTTAGAAAAATAGTTCATTAGATATGATGATAAATATATAGATCGGGACAGAAAAATATATAGATAGATGCCCCGATCCGGATTTGCATGGATTAATAGAGAAATCAAAGTTAAATGTTTATTAACCAAAAAAATATATCAATAAATATATTATACTATGTATTTTTATGCAGATTTTAGTAACTTTTATCCCCCAAACAACCTAAAATTTCTAATTTTTTTAAACCCTTTTTTAGCGAGCATTTATGGCCCTAGAGGAAGCTATATAGCAAATTTCATTTCAATCCGTTCAGTAGTTTTAGAGAAATCATGATTTAGTACCTTTGTCCCCCAAACCCCCCTAAAATTTCGATTTTTTTGAAAACCTTTCTTAGTTAGCACCTATGGCCCTAGAGGAAGCTACATACCAAATTTTGTTCCATTCCGTTCAGTAGTTTTTGAAAAATCTTGATTTAGTAACTTTGACCCCCCCAAACCCCCTAAAATGTCAAATTTTTTGAAAAACTTTTTAGTTAGCACCTATGGCCCTAGAGGAAGCTATATACCCAATTTCGTTCCAATCTGTTTGGTAGTTTTGGAGAAATCGTGATTTAGTAACTTTGACCCTCCCAAACCCCTCCTCAGATTTCAAATTTTTTGAAACCCTTTCTTAGTGAGCACCTATGGCCCTAGAGGAAGCTACATACCAAATTTCGTTCCAATCCGTTCAATAGTTTTTGAGATTTCGTGATGAGTCAGTGAGTGAGAGGTATTTGGCTTTTATATATATAGATTGACATAATATACTCTAAAAAGTATTTTCAAAGCTCTAATTTATTACTACTTTTAAGTTCATAAAATATAATATATTTTTTACTTGTTCAACCGAATATATTCAAAATAGGCCTACTCAAAATATTTTTTTAAACCTAAACACTACAATTTTTATTATTTATAATCGTCACATTTAGTGCAAAAAAAGTATTTTCAAAGGTCTAAACTCTATTATTCTTATTTTTAATTTCATTAGAAAACAAAATAATTGATTGATTATTCTGACCAATTATATTCAAAATAGGCCTACTCAATGAATTTTTTTAATTTTAATATCTCAACAAATTTTTCCTTATTCTCTGGTTTATTCCGAACAAAATGAAATAAAAGTTATGTTTACTGTTTATAGTATTTTTTGGCGAATTTACAAAAATACTTCTTCAAACAGTAATATTTTAATTGGATCTGGTGGAGGAGCCAAGTGTCAAATAGAGTGCAAATTAAGATCACCATGAGTTTCAATATAAATCTCAAAACAAAAAATTCAATACAGCAAAACAAACAATGGGTAAATTCTGTAGGAGTTTATTATAGTAACCTAGCTTGGTAGCTTGAAATGCAATGATCATCAGCAGTGTAACATTTAAAAATTCACATAAAATATAAATGAAAAGAGAAAAGTTATGTTACTGGTATGAAACTGTTCAGGAAATTCCAATCTTAAAATTAAAACGCCTCTTAACCCTCCAAGTGCTGACTATTTTGTTCTTTAACGCTAAAGGTTTTTTTGGTTCCGTGCATGTTTATTAACTAAAATCATTATAAAATACTCACTAACAGTAAAGTAAGATTTATTATACATCATTTTAATCACAATTGCATGCTCTTTTCAGTAAATAGCTTTAACAGGCTTACCTTATCATTTTTTCTTTGTTGACAAAAGACGAAATTAAAAAAAAAAAAAATTTCTAAAACCACTGACTCAAAATATGTAAAAAAAATCACTGTAAAAATTCCAATATAGATAAAAGTTGCACATTTTTATGGTGCATATAAATAAACACAACACTACTGCTTTGCTGTAAAAAAAACTTGTTGTCTATAAAAGAAAACAACTCAGTTTGTTTTATAAAACATGGGTTTCTGCACAAAGAAGAAAAACTTGCCTCTAAAGATATAAAAGTACTGTCTAGGCCCAATATTTATGGTTTTAATTTGTTATAAAGGAATAACACACACATTATATACAAGGAAAAAAAAGAAAGACAAATACTTCCAGTTCAAAGTCTCTAAAAGTCACTACGCACCTCTAATAGCACTTGAATTCTTAAGTTCACTCATAATTATTTCAAAAACAAATAAACATTTACAAAAACAAATAAAAATAAACAGATATAAACTGAAGCTAAAAATGAATAACCAACTAGTGGATAAACAAACAAAATCCGAGTTCCGAGCGTCTATCTAACGTACTGCGCAGTTGATACACATACTACACGACTAGATAGTTGATCTGCCAAAGGTTTGTTTGAGTCGATATCGCTATGAAACTTTGTACTATAATAAAGTGACTCTTTCCAAACACAACCTGATTGTATTAAAAATAGCGGCGTCGTACACATTTACAAAATATGTTGCGCAAACGTCGCGCCTGTTAGCACTTGGAGGGTTAACAGTAATTAGTGTTTTTTTTTACAAATTATCAAAATTTTTTTCTTTTCCAAATATTGCATTTTATGGCTAAACGGTTAATTTTATTGAAAATTGCTAAATTAAAAAGTTGTAGGTCTTTATGTGACAAACATTTTTTATTCAAAAATTTTTTTTATAGGATGAATAGTTTTTAAGTTATGGGAGAATAAATGGTTTGTGGATGCCAGGTTTTTTTTTTACGAGGACTTTTAGTATGTTATTACAGTAGTTAAATATAATTAGGTAATTTGTAGGCCTGTGCGAGTACTCGAAAGTTTACTCGACCGCCAAGCTTTTTAGTATTCGGCTCGAAAATAAAAAAAAAATGAAAAAATTCGTGCTGAGCTTTTTACCTCTAATAGTAATACACACCATAAATAAGTCAATGAAAATGGCATCAACTACTTAAGAAACAGTATATTTATTTACAAAGGACAAAGGTGAAGAAACGGTTGAAATCACAGCTGATTGAATTGTGCTACGTTACGTTACAAGGAAAATAACGCAATGATCACTGTTCTGCTGTTGCCTGTTACCGCGGTAATAGGTGACAACATAATCTATTAGTTTCGTCATTTTTCTTTATGAACACAGTAGTTATTAATTTGCCGAAAAGTGACAACATGAAAAAAATTATAGAGTGAAAAAGTAATACAAAAATAATATTGAAAAGTAACAAAGAATAACATTGTAATATGAAAGCCAGTAACAGTTACGTTCTCGTTACCAAAAGTGCCGAAAAGTAGCGATGATTTATCGTTGCCTATGTATTCGTCGATAATATGTTTTGTTATCTTTCGTATTTTTGCTACCATGGCCAACAAAATTACCCTGCCACTGCCCACAAGCGAATCAAATATTAATTATTCCACATTTATGAACGTAGGACATTTTTCTCGGTATATTATTTTCTGCACGATAGTTCGTCTTCTAAATAGTATACAAATATTGAATCTTATTCTCTCTTTCAACGTTATTAAATCAAGGCTTGTTTAACTTTGGTTGTTATTATTTCGTACTTGTTACATGTCAGTGTTTCCCACGTTAACATTGTCTTTCCTTGTATAAAATCGGTGTGTTGAGATTTACCCACGGGCCACTTTACAATCCAAACGAACAGGCGCCGAAAATAACCTGTTACCGTTCAAAGACGAAACAGTAAACTCGCCGGTATTATTGTCTGATGTTTTGAAGTTTTACTTCGGCTCGCATTAAAATGCCGAAGTATTGAAATCATGCGATAATTTTTTGTGTCTGTCTGTCTGTTAACACGATATATGCACTCACAGACGTCGTAGATACTGGTGGTGACAAAATCTTCGTAATTTTACTGCGCAGAGTTGAAAAGCTTTTGAGCTTTCTAGCGTGAGTCGTAGCGCGCCGGAGTCACGTTTTTGGGCCAATATTTTGAAAATACAGTGTAGGGTAATGTTTTATATGTTTTTGTATAAGGCAAACCCCCGTATTTTGAGAGTTAAAAAATCGTAGCGCGACAGGGACACGTTTTTGGTCAAAATATTAAAAATATTGGTTCAAAATTTTGCAAATACAGTGTGAGGTTATTGTTTTATATGTTTTTGAGTACGGAAAAACTGATTTTGACAGTTAAAGAGTCGTAGCGCGTCGGAATAACTTTTTTGGGTCAAAACTTTAAAAATACAGTGTGAATATCGTTTTATATGTTTTTGGGACGGCAAACTTGATTTTGACAGTTATTTTTTTTTTTAAACATGAGCCGAAGTCTCGAAAAAGTGTTCCATCTTTTCACCTTGTTGTGTTTGTAAACAAGTGATTGACGTAATGTTATCTTGTTTACTCTAATGCTGTTAAAATTAAGTATTTATTGATATAATAAATACGATTTAAAGTATTTATTAATTTTAATTATTGATTCATAAAAGTATTTGAATTAGCTTTACTTGAATCACAAAATGAGATCAAATAAATGAAACCTCTCATGCACGAATCCTATATAAGGTTCCATGTGAAAAGCCGTTACAACTTTCACTTCCAAAGCGTGAGAAAGACGAGTTTTGAATTTCCCTCTTGTCTGTATTCCCCAGAACTGTACGAATAAAACCCTTAGAGTAAATGACGTTTGCTTTACACGAATTGAAGATTGAACTTTTCTTTACAAATATATATAAACATATCTATACAAATATTTCAAATTGTGAGCGATATCTTGAATGCAAAATGTGCTGTTTTATTGGTTGAAAACTGTACAATTGCAAGGGTTTACAGAATCCTTTATATTTTCGAAACTATAAAAATGACGTCTGATTTTAAGGCAATTTTAGAAAATTAAAATCTTGACGAATCCAAAGGTACTTTTGTATTATTGTCAAAATATTTCTGTCGAGCGATATAGAGCTTTAGAAAAGTGACAATGTTGAATAATTTCTTTGTGTTTTCACGCGCGTCAATAGCTTTACAGATAACTACAATTTAAACTATGCTTACATATTTAAATATACATTTTAGAAAAAATTTGTAAATAAAAAAATAAAAGTTTGAAACATTACATTTCTAATGGTTATTGTCTTTTTGAGATTGGAAGATTTTTAGTGGCTGAAATACTCGATACAATCACGCGTTACAAATGTGTTGTGGTGGCACGGAGTGACTACACAGGTGTGTAGTCTGCCGCTTTGGGGGTTAAATCTTCTATTATAGGCCTATGGATCACCTTTAATTTTCATATCTGCGAAATTTGCTTAAAATGCCAATACTTACAGAAAAATAGAATTATTATATATTTAGTATTTATTCTTGAACTAAATGGATTTACAGCACTGTTGTAAAAAAAAATTTCTGTTTGCTTGTATTTTCCACATAGCATTTTTTCATTTCTCATATTGTGTTTACAACTAAGTAAAATAATAATTTTAGACAAAACCGATACCTAGTCTGCTTTTCTATAAGTTACATATATACAGTAGAACCTTGATAATTCGAGCTAATTGGGGCCGATTGTACCTCGAACTATAAAAAACTAGGAATAAGCGGAGAAATGGACAAAAATAAAGAATACTTTTTCATGTTTTAATGAGTTGAAATATTAGAACATTTAATAGTAGAAAATGTTCCGAGTTTATCTCTATTAGGGCGCCATTCCCCTACAGTTATTTCACCGACACCGTACTCAACTGCAAGTTTCTTCAAGGGTTTCACCATAGTCTAGTGTTTTCAAGACCTCTAATTTAATTTTAACTGGCACAAACTTTCTTTTAGCTTTTTCGTTCATCGTTACAAAACACAATCAAAATTAAAACTTAAAAAAACATATACTTTTAACAGAAACGGTAAAGAATGCTCTCACTAATCGACAATGTTATACAAAACACCGATATGATTAGTGCGCGTACTTCCGTGGGAACTGACAGTTTACTATCAAAATTGAACTATTTTTAGAATAGCAAGAGGGGGAGACAGTCTAGTATGGGGTGTATGTCTGAGCTGACATGAGATATAAGTGGCGTCGGCGAGACCCAATGTTGACTCATTACCTACCTGCGAGTTATGGTGTGTCGCCAAGCCCGCCAAGTAAACACAAGCCAGCCACTTTGTTCCCTTGTCACTTTCAAAAGACTAGTTGTCATTTTAAACATACAATGAGGTGGCGGTAACAAAGTAATTTTGAAGGCGTGTTACAATCGATGTTTTAAAAGCTTTAAAATAGTCAAAAAAAGCAGTTTTTTAATTTTGCAAACACAGCTCGAAATACCCGGACCATCGAAATACTGCAACTCTAATTATCGAGGTTCTACTGTAATTAGAAAAACAAATTGGCTCAATATTTACCTCTTTTGAAATGTCTAAATGTTTTGAAGCAAAGTACAAAGCCTTTTCATGATTTCCCATTGCTGAATGTGCATTGCCTAAACTCCAACATGCTCGTCCTGCAAAATAAAATTGTTTACTTTCAGAACACTTTTTTTATGAAGTTTTATGAAGAATTCATTTCCATCCATATATGGGTATAGGGATTTCTAGTTCATGTTAGCGTAAAACATTTTCTGGAATTTGTGTTTCACCTGTAATTTTCTCCATTTTTAAGATATTGAAATGTACATGTTTGAAATAGATAGAGGCCCAAATATTACAGTTTAAGCACAATTAACATCGTACCATTGGGTCTCAAAATTCAAGAGGACAAAGTTCTCCTCTTTTTTCCAAGATTTTTAAATATCAATTGAACTTGAAAGTAAGAAAGCTTATACTACTAATGATATACTTTATATATTCAATTGATATTAGTGTATTCCTTTAAACGTAATTTCATTAATTGACTGAAATATAATATGCAGGGTCGCACAGATAAATAAATAAAATAAAGGAAACACTTAATATAAACATAAGTCTGGAAACGCTTCGTTTCCCCAGTTATCCGCCATATTGTTTTATTTAGTAAATAATTTAAATCTATAACGGCTTAACCGATAGAGTTGAAATTTTTCATGTAACTCATAATGTGAAGACTATTATGAACAACATTTATCAAATTGTTTCAATAATTTGTTTAAAAATGGCGGCCATTTAAACATTTTACTTAAAAATAACTCAAAAACATTACATGTTTATAAGAACACTTCAAGAGTAAATTTTGTATCCCTGTTTAATCTGCTCTCTAATATTATAACTGTCAAAACTATCGAACAAAGAATAACATTAAAACATTGTGCATTACCGTAGTTAAATAATACAGTCTATACTACCGCTCTCAGCAATGCACACTAAAGGACGCTGTTGACAGTTATACCATTAGATAGGAAATTAAACAGGCTACAAAACTTTACTCTTGATGTTTTTTATAAAAGAGTACTGTTACTTAGTTATTTTCCCTTAAAATGTTTAAATAGCCGCCATTTTGAAACTGATTATTTGAACAAGTTGACTTGGTCTTTATATTGATGGGTAACGTATAAAATTTCATCTCAATCAATCGGTTAAGCCGTTCTGGATATATACATTATTTATGAATAAAAAACAAAATGGCAGACAGCTGGTAAAATAAGTGTTTCCAGACATGTTATAGGAAGTTTTATTCTTTATTTTGATCCATATAACAACTCCCTGAATTATCTCTGCAGAATACAGAATCCCTCCACGAATTCTTCACTTCACCATAATATATCCTCAATTTGTTTTCGTTTTCCAATGGCAGGACATCGGATCATTCTATCTGCCCTCTGTCATCCCAATAGATTCCTTGACTGTATAAAAGTGATCCAATCCTGAACAAACAAGAAGATGGTCTCTTTTCATCACCGCATTCAACTACAGTAATAGTCTCGGAATTATGAGTTTGCCATAAATCTGAGCCTTGTAAAAAAAACAATAAAACAGAACTGTACAGCTAGCTGTGACAGTGTGAGTGTCATTTACTGTATCAGTCTGTTTCCCCTACCCACTTACAGCACAACACAACACCTGTCGAGCTCCTCACTACACTTAAGTTATGTCTGTGTCACTGACCCCATACGTAAGCTTCTATCGGCTTTAGTTCGTTTATGCAATCAATTTTTTTTTTTGAAAAATGTGTTTTAGGTATGTCGTTGTTGGTATATAGTGTTGTTTTGTTTTTTTTTGGTACATAGTGTTGTTTTGTTTTTTTTGACTGTTTGTAAAAAAAAGAGTGCTTTAACAAAGAAAAGAAAATTTGAGCCTTTGAAAGTTAAGTTAGAAGTGTTGAAACAACTCGACAAAGGAGAAACAATAAAAAAACTTACTCTGAAATACAGTTACTATTGGTGATTGATGAAGAAACCGACTTAAATTGGAACATTTTTCTTCAAAGAAATGCTCTGAAGAATCTCTTAACCGAAAAACTGTACAGAAGTCAAGGCTTGAAAAAACAAGAGAGTCGTACATTTTTTTCACCCAACAAAGACATAAGGAAGCTCCTATTTCTAGCCCAATCTTACAGGAGAACACCTTGTTTTTTAGAAATCAGTTGCATGAAGGAGATGACAGTTTTGCCGCTAGTGTGGGCTGGCTCGACAAGTGGAAGATGAGGTATGGTGTGCGTCAACTAGGTGTATGCGGAGAAAAATTCTCTGGTGACTCTGAGGCCGTTTTAGAATTTATTGTAAAGTTTAAAAAATCATAACTGAAGAAAATTTGTCTAATATACAAATTTACAACTGCGATTAACCTGGTTTAAATTTCAAAATATTGCTAGCAAAAAAACTTGCTTCTCGTGAAGAAAAAAGTGCTCCTGGGCACAAAAAAAGTAAAGAGCGGCTCACAATTATAGCAGCTTCCAATACAATTGAAAACCACCAGGTGTGCACCTTATGTCTGATCTGACGATCTAGGATCTGGCAAAATTTCAGCTGTTCGGGGAAATTTTGAGGAAAATACATTTACCAGTTTAAGATTTTGCAGGATTTAAATATTAGCAATAAAACAAAATAGCTACAAAATTTCCTTTAAAACTCATTAATAAATGTATTGAAACTTGAGAATAATAAGCCTGCAGACAGCTTGCCGGGCGGCAAACTGCACTGGACTGCCATTGTTTGGTACCCATCAGTGTGTGGATCGATCGATACCCAGTCCGCAGACGACGTGATAGCGACAGCTGTCTACATACTTACCTTGCCTACAATCGGGGGCGGAGACAATGGACAGTGCACAGGCACTGATAGTGCAGTCATTGAAGCGTTATTGCTCCGAATTTTTTTACTGTGAACCGATTTGCATGAAATTTTGGAATTAGGCTCATCTTACCCTTAACTTCAAAAGTGAAAATGATCTGAACTCCGCACCCACCCTGGGGGTGGTTGCCACCCCTTCTCGGTGGTGTATATTTTTTTTCAAAATAACCTCAGATATCGATAGAAATTTTATGATGAACAAAATTGTAGCAGGTAAAAAACTGAACAAATCGGTTTTTTATAAAGTGTTCTAAGTGCAATATTAAGCGAGATATTAAAGATCAAAGCCGTTTTTTATTTTGTCTGAAATTTAATCGATGTGTTCAATGCCATCTAGCGGCGAGCAGATACATTTTATGCATTCTAATGAAATAGGGTTTTGTAGTGCTTGAAATAAGCTTTAAAATGAGCACTGTTTAAAGTCTTTTGCACATAAAATGAGTGAGCTGTATTGCAAATAAGAGGAACATCTAATGTTTTTTTTTTTTAAATCAATGGGTTTCATAAGTGCCATTTCCATCAAAATTAATCGTATTCCGTCTAGAATTAACTTTAATATAAAGAGTTTGATGGATTCTAGCAGTTTGGCTGCTTTAGGACACATATTTTTCAAAAAAATCACGATTTTAAGAAAAAAATTTTTTTCAAATTTTTAAAAAAACCACCTTCTTTTCATAATATCTCAAAAATGATAAAAGGTACGTTACAAAAGTATAATGATGAAAAATGTCGGTTTTTTTCTGACAAAAAATTTTTTTTTTTTTTTTTTTCTGTCACAAAAATTGACGGAGATATGATTGTTTAAAGAGCGTGCTGCAGCGCAATCACAGTCTCTCTTGAGCCCTTTGACCCTTCACCGTTTTAAAATAAAAGATTTGTCACTATATATTGTAATGAAAAACGTTGTAGCTCTGGTTTTTATAAGTTGTGATAGCATCAAAATTGAAGGAGTTATGGTCCAAAAACTAGTCGTATTTTTTTCTACTTAGTAAACTGCAAATTTCGGAGTGTGAATATTTAGAGCAAAGTGAAAGTACACAGTAATAGAGACCCAAAACTATTGTCTTATGTATATACATACATATTATGGCACATATATTTTGGAAACGTAGGCATGAATACATACCAACGTTTTGCAATACTAGCAATACCAGAGGTGGAACGTGCAGTGGAGATAACTGCCAGAATAGCCCTCCAATTCAGCCAGAAGAAGATGACAGCGACTCCGACATTGAGTCATGAAGGATAATGTTTTTTTTTTTTTTATAAAATTGAATGAAAATTATGACTATGGGTTTTTTATGGTTTTTTATACATTGTCATGCTCTTGTTGCAGTATTTTTTTAAATGTATTACTAATTCAATCTTGTACAGTTTTAGACAACTGTACAAGAGATTATTTTGTAAAGATGCTAGCCTTGTACTTAATGATCAGGTAGAATTTTTGTCCAACTCGCCTCTACTAAACCCATTGTCAACCTTATGACCATACGTACCCCACGCCCCCCTCCCTTCCACTCTCTTTCCTTTTTCTTTGTTGTAAGTAACTGTTTTATGTTCAAACACGTTTGTTTTTCTAATATTCTTTAGTCTGTAAAGCTGCCTCGTCAATGCCGTCACGGGCGAAACCTTGGTCGGCAAGATTCATTAAATCTCGTAGAAATTACAAAAAATTGTGTTTGTCTTTTAATTTTTAGACAACTTGTAAGTTTACATTTTATTCAATAAATTGTGATTTCTTACTCTATAATTAAATTATTTTTAAATGTGTAATCATATATATTTACTGTTTTAATTTAGGGGTAGTTTTAAGGGTTGAAAAGCTTGAGAATATGATAATCATTTTCGAGAATGTGGAATAACATTTAATTCCTTTTCATTTCATCAAAAGAAATTTTTTGAAACAATTTTTTATCAAGGGGTTGTTTTTAAGGGTCGAAAAGGGGTTAAAAATTCGATAATTGAGATAGAGAACATAAAATATTATTTACTCTATACTTAAATCTTTTTATGTCATACCAAAGTATTTGCAAGGGTTGTAAGGTTTTCAAGGGGTTGAAAATGATTTTAATATGAGGTAATTGTGTCAGAAAACACTTTACAATTTCACCCCTTAATATTAAACACGTTTTCTAGCGATAAAATGGCTCAATGTCAATTTTTCCATTAAGGGGTTGTTTACACCCCTTAAAAATAATAGGCGGAGCTCAGATCATTTTCACTTTTAAAATATGTGGAAATAAATTCAGATTTGTAAGATTATTGAGGAATCATTTAACTGAAGTTAAAAACATTGATTTCTTTTTTAATGTTGGTTATTGAGAGTGTAAAAGGAATGAATGAGTGATATTGAGCGTGTATGAATGAATGACAGGTTAGTAATGTAAGTTAATATGTAGTTTTTGTTTAGAATGGGATTTTTGTTAAGTTTTATTGTAAAAATGTATTGCATTGCTTATGCAATGTAATCAAATGTAGAAGCTGATTTTTGAGTTACTTATTCTAGACTCTGCTTAATTGTGATTAGTCCGGCTGCATTCTCTCTGCGATTTCTCGCTTAAATAGTAATTAAATTATACATATTTTTTTGTTTTTCTTCATTTTTTATTCTTAGTTCTTTTGTGTTATATTTTTGTTGTTTTGTTGCCCCTTACAGGTGTTATATACCTCGGGGATTTATTGCTTCTCATTTGAAACTAATTAGAACCTATTATATTTTGAAAAGTAAAGTATGTATACTTATTTTTGTTTGATGGAATATGTAGTGTGTTTAGTTTATATATTTTTTATACTGTTGATTTTGTAAAGAAGCGATGAATAAAACTTACTTACTTACTTACTTTTGAAGTTAAGGGTAAGATGAGCCTAATTCCAAAATTTCATGCAAATCGGTTCACAGTAAAAAAATTCGGAGGTAAGACCCTATTTTTCGCTTCAATGACTGCACTATGAGTATGTAAATAAGATGGAGGGAGTGTTGTAGTCCGTCGGTGATGCAGGAGAAATATGGCAGCAATCTTGCAACACCCCTCCATTGGCGCTCGCTGTTCGTTGTACATGTTCAACACGACAAAGATTTTTCAAAACGGACATTTTCTTGACGTAGAAGACAACTACATGTACTATTAACTAAGGCTATATATACCAAATATTTTAATATTAGACTACATCATTATTCAAAAGTAAAACAACATTCATAAAACAAAAATAAGGAACAGTTTGTTTTAAACAATTTTGTTTTTGGGCCAGCCAATGTATTGTACAGATCCCAGCACGAATGCTGGCACTTGTACTATCGGCTACTAACCATACTAAAAACATTAGTACTCCTGGCGGGTAGATAAACCAGTTCCATGTTCCACTTTTCAACTTATATCTGAAGTCTTTTTTAACATATTATAATTACATTGAGATGTTAATAAAGCTTATAATCAGTCTCAGTTCATTGAAAGAATGAGTCACAATAGAAAGCGGCGTAGGAAAATGTTTTTTGTCTGCACTTACGCCCTTCCCCCACACTCCTCGCCCATTACGCCAGAGCAAGGCCAAGTGCCAGCATTCGCGCCAAGATCTGTATCCATTGATTGGATAAGGTTATTACTGTTTAAGGTTTTCTTTATCATCCTTATAACCTTATTAGTGAAATATAATTTTACAAATAAATTAAAAACAAAATAATAATTGAAGCATAAATTATTTAAAAAATGCATAAAATGTAATTACATTCTTCAAATTCAACTATTTATCTACAACTTTGCTGCTGACACAATGTCTCTGACCAAAAAATTAAAATTTTCCTTGCTTACTAACTTTTGCATGTATTTTTTCTCACATTAATAATTGATAAAAGTTTAACATTTAATAAACCTATATGAATAAAATATAACTAATTTAATGCATATTGGTGGCTTGGAAAATTTACAATTAACATTTCTGCCAAATTTCACATTTTTCCCTACATTCAAAGTCACTCAAAAGGCGGTATAAATGAAAGGTGGCAAACTAAAACGTTCGCCGGGGACGACCGAGTTAGGTGAATTTTGTCGTACAAAGATGGAATGGACCACCAGTGCACAAAGCACCAAAGACTGTATTAAAAGACTATTTAAACAGACATTTTCCTAGTGGCAATTACCATTTCACTAGATTTTCTGCAAAGAACAGACTTAAGCTTTACAGAACCTCAAAAGTTATTGGCAAAATTCTAAATCATTGACAACACACAATATCTGTATCAGGTACTGTAGGCCTAATAAAGCTCTGTATTTCTTTGTTGACAATGTATATTATTAATCAGAATAAATGAGGTTAGATTAAAACCTAAAATTATTTATTTATTTAGTTCACCTTTATTTATAGTAGGCTTACTTTTTACTTTGGAGAGGCGACTTATACAGGGTGGAACCTGTATTGGATATAATCGCTTATTTTTCTTAAGATAGATCATTGTTAGGTTACCTCATGCCTAGTTTGAACTCAATCGCTTAAACCGTTCTCTAGATATTAATTATTTAGTAAAAGAAACAAAATGGCGGATATTTGGAAAATAAATCGTTTTTCGAAAAAATATTATTCTAGATTTTCTATTTATTTTGACCCATAGAACCATTTCCCGAACTTTTTAACACTAACTTTGTTCCACCCTGTATATTTAACAAATTACGGTTTTAAAAATTTAAGTGTATTAATAGGCTATTAATGACGGTAAATAACCACTTAATTTTTGGGAAATTATTACTAGGATTGGGGGGAATTTTCAGAGTCAATACATATTCTGCACCCTTGGAAACGACAAACTAAAACTGGTTGTGATTGGGAAGTGTGCCAAGCCAAGAGCATCCAAGAATGTAACCATCTCATCTCTTCCAGTTATCTACACGCATCAAAACAATGCCTGGATGAATCAGGAAATCTTTAAGAATTGGTTTTTGAACTCATTTGTACCGGAGTGTAAAAAGTTTTTAAAAGAAAAAAGATTGTCATGCAAAGCTATTTTGATAATGTGTAATGCATCTTCACATCCACGTGTAGACGAACTGCAGTGCGACGGGATCTGCACCTTGTTACTCCCACCAACTGTTACCAGTTTGATTCAGCTAATGGATCAGAGCGTTCTGGAATGCCCGAAGAAAAAGTATTATCAGTGATTGCAACAGTCTATCCTGTTCACCTCGAACTATCAAGACTCTACTGTACTTATAAATCATGGAGCGGTGGGATTTGAATATATTAATTCACTTAAAGCTTCCTAATTATTACTCCCAAATAATCTTCGACTTAAGCGATCCACTGCATGTGCTGAAGTACACTAGTCTGATGCCAAGTCAAATATTTTAAGTATGTAAGTTATACCAAGTTGACGTTTGATAATAGTCTGTTTTAATTAAGTATATAAGTCTGTGGTGTTTGACAGTTGTAAGGTCATTAAACATGAGATAATTAATGTTAGATGGAAAGAAGGAAAAGATTTTTTCTCGCGACAACTGACAGCATTGTTGGCGAGTTTATCACATAAATAGAATGTTTTTATTTACAAAGTTAAAATCAGACAGATCAGATAGTTCAGGTGGATCGGTCTATCGTAGTTTTGAGGAATGGGGGGGGGGAGAATATGTCACGGTTTAGTTTAAAAAAATATTTTTGTTCGCATTAGTTTAGATTTAGAACTTTCCGACAACAGGAATTTGATTACCAAAATGTACATTAGGAAATTATAATAACATACTCAATAATTTTTATCCAGTTTATTTGTGTTATGCTATTTACCAAACTGGTGGTTTGGGGACTCGATGTTCAAAATTGTTTTACTGTTTTAGGCCTGTAAATTTGAGAAAATAATTTCAAAAATAACATAAATTAGTTTCTTTTGGCTGGTAACCTTGCTTTGACCATCTAATAAATCAGTCGAGGAGGCAGCAGTAGAATATCTACTTTACATCACTGAGCATTGAAACCTAACCTTCTCCAACTCTATCCATGAGCTGTTGGGCTATGATGAGATGACGCAGATGATACTCTATAGCGGTTGGGTAATCCCTGAGCAATGTATAGGTATTGCCTAAACTATAACATGCTTGTGCCTCCACGGCTCTGTCTCCCAACTCCTGGGCTAAAACTAGTGTGCGCCTGTAAGTAAAACAAAGTGTAAAATACAACTATTTATCTTTGTTCATCTAAAACTCTAAAAGCAATCAATTCAGCCTGTATATACTGTAGAGAAATAGTAAAAACATTTAAACAAATATATCTGCTATACATCTAGTATGGAAAACAGATGTTTTAAACTATAAAATTTATCCATGAACTACAGAAGTGCAGTTTCGATCACAATATTTAGTAGTACGGGTTCGTATGAGTCTTATGAATAAGAGTCATTGAAAATCAAAGTGGTATTTGAATTCAAAATTTTGTACAAACTCAAATCCTTGCTACTTAATTTCAAATCCTATTAATGCCAATAAAAATAAAAAACCTAATCTAATATCTTATCTTTCAGTTTTCAATTCTGTCAACCAATTTTCATAAAAGTCTATTCAAAATTTATTCCTTCTACTTAATTTTTTCAAATGTAGCCTTACTACTCCACTTTAACTCTGAATATTTTAGTTGACAAACATTAATAGCCCAGTCAACGAATGATTCTAGGAGGAAAGTCAGTAAGCGGAAAGACCAACTATGGTACGTTGTTTGGGGTACCAGTAGTATAACATACTAATAGTCCTTGACCCTCGGGGTGGCAAAAGAGGGGAGAGGGGGGTTAAAGGTCCCTTTTTTTGGTTTTTCATCTATATCTCAGTAGGGGTTGGACCTCCAAAAAACTTATACGTATACAGAATTAAAGCTGACAAAATTCTCTACATTTTTCATTCCTATAGTATTTTTGCTATCTGTAATCGTTAATGAGATCTGTACGTTCTAGAAAAGCAGTAATTTTCAGAAAAAACATTTCTTCGCAACAGATTTTTTGCCAAACTTCTGTCTCCAGCGCCTGAGGCCTGTTGTAGAGAACATTTTGAAAGAAATTAAATTCTCTACAAATTTTTCTTTGGCGAATTTTCTCAAATTATTGTGTTTTTCCCCTCAGTAATTATTATTATTATATTGCGATGCCGATGGAAAATTGTTTTGTTATCTCACTTTAGTTTAGTAGTTTATATAATGTCATGCGTCCGTAGGAAGTCGAATTATTGTATTTTTTCGCCTTTATATTTTATTATCATTATATCCAATATATTTTATTATTATTATATCCAATATATTTTATTATTATTATATCGCGATGTCGACAGATATTATTTTATTGTGACGAAAACTTGTACAAAAATGGTGGGAATGTGTCCTGTGTGAATGCAAAAGGAATATTATCACTGATAAGTGCCAGTTTACAAAGTAATGATGGAAAAAGTTCCAACCTTTGACATCCCTCAAAGTTCATTCCACATGCAGAAAACATTATACGAGAGCTGAAAGCATTGCAGCTTATGTGAAGAATCATCAGCTTAAGTGGGCCTCTTCTTCATCAGCAGAGCCCCCATCAGTTGGTTTGAGGTCCTCTGGTCCTTAACCCTCTAACTGTCAGACCACTCAAATTTAGTGGTCTCAACGCCCTGCCGTAGTGAATTGTGTAGTCTGTGACAACTCAACTTTTATTAAATATTTCACCCACTAAAAATCATCCAATCGCAATAAATCAATACCCGTTTGAAAGGAAATGATTTAAACTTTAATTTTTGTATTTACAAGTTTTTTTAAAATGTCTATTTACATACGTAATCACCGTTGCAGTTTATTATTTTTTTACAACTCAATTGTCGCGCGGATTTTGTCCCTAAACTTAACAAAATAAGTTTTGTCTGTTCTTTGTCCGAGTTAAATTTATATACCATTGGATCTGTTACAATTCCCTCTAAATAAAGTTACCAGCCAATCAAAATTCCGTCTAATATATCTACAGATATGGGGGCGTTTTGTAGAACCTTGCATTTATTACTTTTCCAACCAATAAACAGCCTTATTTATAACACGTGAAAGACGGATGATGTCATTCTATTTTTAGAAATCTTTTGCTACCATTGAGTAGAGAATGATTCAAGTTAACATTTAGTTTGAAACAAATATGGGTTACTAGACAGGTTTGTTGTGTAGGACTGTGGGAAAGTCTGTGTTTTCATGGTCTCAAACCAAGTTTGAATTTCGAACCCAATGGACTTTTCTAATATGCAATAGATAGGCCGTTTAAGCGCGTTTCTTTGTATGTGTAGCAAGGATGGGAAGTTCAGACATTTGTCCTCACTTTTGTTATTCAAGTAGAGATTATTCAAACACTTTTTTGAACTAAGAAAAGACATGTATACAGTTCTTTTCTTTGATTTATTCTCTACACTTTGTTATAATAATATTTGATTTTAGGGAAAAGCAAATATTCCTAAATTATGTTATAAAGTAGGCCTACTTTTGTTAGCACCCTTGTAGTTGGAAAATAAAAACTGGCGTTTTCAAAATAAGAACTTTGAAATTGATAAATGCTTTTATACAGTTCTATTTAAAACTAATTTACTAAACTTTTTTACTTACGAAAAAATTAGAAAAAATGTTTACTACTTGTTATGTAGGCCTAAAGTTAAACATTTTCCTTTCGTTTTTGAACATTTTTTGTTTCTTGAGCTAATAACTTTTACAATTTTACATCAATAAATTTTTTAATTGCATATATGAATTATTTTAACGTTTCTCTACAATAACGCCACACAACACTTTTGGATTGGGATAGAATTACTATATTTGGTGAATTTTTGAAAATTTGCTTGCACACGCACCGAAATGGGTTGGCGTTGAAAAAAATTAACATTGACACTTCTAGGGTTAATTCAATTTCAAGTCCCAGTGTCTCTTTTGTCGAAAATCAGTTGTGAGTGAGAGAAAAAGAGAGGTACATAGGCGGAAGACAGTGTATACATTTAGAGACATAGATACTTTCAAGAACAACTGTATTGATGCTGCATCGGCAAGACAATACGAATGGGGGAAAAGATGTTCTCAGTCGCCTCGCCCCAATATTTGATTTGGTTGCCAAAGAAGCACTATATGACGAAAAATGTCAGAAGGATTTTCTCCTACCATTTATTCCGCTGAATCTTCACCCGCAGATAAGCACATCGACAAAGCCATGGCTGAAATATACGATTTCATGGAATGCAACAATGACTGTCAGTTCTCATTTGAGGAACTTCGAGCTGCAAACTCCAGATAACAAAACAATCAAAGCAAGGTAGTTAAAGAAATACGGTGACCATATTGTAGTAGCTCCAGGACTGAATCGACACCAAGTTGATACGATAGCTTCTCATACACTACTTACAAACTGCTGACAGATTCGTGGTATGAGAATTAGGCCAGTAAGGTGGTTGATAAAAGAATGCGAGAACCGTGGATATGCAGCTGAGATCATAATACAGGACATCTAGCGTGAAGTTTATGATGTTGGCGCGTACCCACCAGCTGATGACTTCTTAAAGGGCGCAGCAGAGATTCCTAAAACACTACAAACGTTTTTAGATGCTGTCACAATTAAAAAAAAGACAAGAGTAACTGAGTCAAAAAAGAAATACCTTGCAATCGCGCGCACCATAATATCCATTGTTCGACCAAGAACATTCATGTCATCCATAATAAACAGCCTTGCTCTTCTTGTCTACAGAAGGTTTGACTCAAAAACGTTGGTGAACCTGCTTGCTAGTTTGAGTTTCTCAGCATCATATCACGATGCTCAAATCCTGGAGCTATCCGAAATTGCCCATGGCCAGCCAACCTTTAAACCTGGAACCTTCACTCAGTTTGTGTTCGATAACGCAGACTTTAACACATGTACCATTGATGGACTGAACACATTCCATGCTATGGGCGGCATCAAATGTATAACTCCACCAAGTTCTTATGAAAGAAGCCTTGGAATAAAGACAATAAGGAATAAGAGGCTTAAAGTACTACCCAAATCTCTTGAGGTTGGTAAACCTGGTATCATTCCTCTGCAGACAACGTTACAACACAACACATAACCGTTACGTTTCACTCAAACTTAAGATGTGTTGTGGTTTTATGCTCAATTTCAGAACATGTCAGTACCTGAGTGGAAAGGAGGAAGTCTATCATAATTTTATGATAGACTTGACTAAAGGGTATACAAGTGTCAAAACTAAGGTGATTCCCTCTCATTTATCATTTCCCCCTTGAAATTATAGCACAGTATTTACTTTCTTGCAGAACTGTGCACGAAAACAAAGCAAACAGCCTAATAACAACATTTGACCAGCCGTTATACTGGAAGGCGCGGGAAATTGTTACTGCTGCACCACCGATTCTTTTCTAGAGTGTGTATTTCATTAACGGTTACAGATAGCAAAAAAAAACTATAGGGATGAAAAATGTAGAGAATTTTGTCAGCTTTAATTTTGTATACGTATTTTTTTTTTTTTTTTGTAGGACCAACCCCTACTGCGATATAGGCCAAAAATCAAAAACAGGGACCTTTAACCCCTCCCCCTCTTCTGCCACCCCTAGAGCCAAAGACTTTCAGTATGTTATACCAATAGGTACCCCAAACAATGTGTACCATAGTTGGTCTTTCCGCTTATTGACTTTCCTTCTAGACCCCCCTTTTGGGCATTCGTTGACTAGACTAACAAATATTTGTATGGTACTTACTTTGCTCTAAACTCATCTTTGTATATTTAGTTTTGTATGCAAACAAATAATTTAATTCTTGGGCATTTGTTTACAAACATTTTTATATAAAATTTACTTTCCTAGGTCTGTACTTAGACTTAAGAAGTGGCAAATATGGCTGCAGAAACTTAATTGTAACAATAATAAATATTTATTTTATCCTTCGGATTATTTCATTTATATTATATTTACCTATTTATTTATCACCTATGAGACAATTTTATGTATGGTATTAGCCTTTCCAATATTTTTTTACATTTAAAGCTTTTAACACATTTTTTTTAACTTATAAAATTACTTTTCTAATAATTTATAAAAAAGCAAAAACCTTCAGAAATAAAAATGCCTTGCTTTAATACCTTAAAATCAATTTTTTTAAATGCCTTTTCCTCTGTTATTATTTTAATTTTATGTGGAAAACAGTTGTGGAAGATGGCCCCAGAAATTGCTGATAATTTTGAAGTTTGAGAAAGCCTATGTTTTGGCATGTCTAAATTAAGCGCTTTTCTTGTATCTTATCTATGTATCTGGCTATGGTCTGCTTCTGTGTGAACTTTGAATTTTGAAGACCTTTAACATTGATCTCTTTGATGCATTTCTTGATATAGTAAGAAGATGATATACCATATTGAAGATGACAGTAAAATATACCATAATATGCCATCCTAATAACAGGTAAAAAGCAATAATTGAACAACCTTTTCAGAACATAAATTGAAGAAGGAAATAATATAGTTATACAGGATGGCTACCAATTGACTTTTTATAAAATCAGGGAATTTCCCAATAAAATCAAGAGCTTACATTTAAACTTGAAACGATATCATTCACTACCATTTATCCCTTAGTTTAAAAATAGTAATGCAGACCTATTTAATTACACAATTAAAATGTACCAAAATGCCTATAATTTTATATATAATGGCATTATTTGATACTAAATTTTAATAGATAAGGCATGTTTTTATTACTATGTACTAATTAACCCTTTCAGTAACGAATTATCATTTTTGGAGATAAAAAATTAAAACTTGGTACATTTGTTAAGTTATTTTTTGTGTAAATTTTAATATAAAAAAAAATAAAAATTTTTCACCCCTTAGGGAGTTAGGGGTATGTCCTATATATAGGACACCGTGACTGAGAGAAGACGTTCAAAATGGAAAATTTAACTTGGACAATTTTTTTGGTGGGTATGTATGATTAAAAAAGAACACTTTTAGGTCAAACAAGTAGTTTAATTAACATAAAAAATATTATAAAAGTAAAAAAGTGAAAATTTATACATAAAAAATATGTTCAAAATTTGGATTTCGTACAAATTTGTAGTTTTTTTAAAATTTACTTTATGTGGAAATTCAAGAAACAGTTTTTTTCTCTGTTCAGACATAAGTTGGCCTTGCACTTTGAACACAAGATGAAAGTTTTGCCTTTGCACCCTTCCAGTTTGCAGCGAACTTGGTGTTTTTCATTAATATGAGCAGGAAAATGGCCAACTCCGTCGTATCTTATTTCATTGATTGGTCTGGCTGATGGTTGTTTCTTTTTTTGAGTGGGAGTTGTAGTACCTCATGATGGACGACCTCTTTTTGGTCTTGGAACACTATCTGAGAGAATGAATGCTTCCGCAACATATGTACGGAAATGTATAAGATCCATCACGTCCTTCTTGGGCGTCTTCAGCTTCTCAGCCTCTCGCCTGTATTCCAACCAGGAATTTGTTACCGACAAGTCAATTGCATGGCAAATCATTCTGGATGTCCACTTTTTAGAACGAATAAAGGTTCTGTAGATAGAGATAAAAAATCCAACAGATCCACGCCGCCCATGCTGGAGTTGTACACATTCACAACCTCGGGCCTTATTGATGTCCTAGATCTAGGACACTGTGACTCAACTGTTCTAAGAGGGCAGAGTCACGGTGTCCTAGATCTAGGCACACACTTTGATATACTATAAAACATTTTATATAAGTTTAAACCCACACCAACCATTTTTGTAAAGTTATTTGACTCTTTTCCTACGTTGTTAATTTTTTTTAAGGTTCTAAGTAACTTCTAAGGCCAAGGAAAAATAGGAACATAAATCGATGTCACAGGCCATTTTGCCATGTGTGTATCCATGGCAACTATTTAACAATAATAGTTCCCTGGCTACTCAAAAGAGTGCTGCACCATCCGATATCAAGATTATATGTCCTAGAAATAGGACTTGGTGACTTTTGCTACCTGCAGTCTACTGGGTAAATGCTAGAAAATCAATTAAGCAATGTCCTAGATATAGGACACCGTGACCGAAAGGGTTAAATGGAAAACATTTAATGGTGGATCAACTAATTCTTATTTGTAATAATTAGGCTAGTTACACAGTTGATAATAGAGAATCAATTCATTTCGTTCTTTTGATTCATGATGTCATCATCCTACATCTCACTCGTTTTAACTGGTTTGGCACATTTTTGTTGTGACAGGTACCTTTCACCTCATAATAATAATTAATGATAATTAATAATAAAGGGTCCACTAACAGCGGACATAGTATATTATTGGCTAGAAGGTACATTGCTGAGAAAATAGTTCATAGTTAACCCAGAGGGGGGGAATGCTAGTTGGAAGCATCACGGAATGCAAGAGTTTAATCTTAGTCTGGGAGTGAACGCATCCGCTTAGAGACTCAATGTCATAGAGGGGTTGATACTTGCTTTTGCTCATGTCGTAGCGTAGTTTAAGTTAGTAAAGGAACCAACAGAGAACTTGTAGAGAATGTTAATAAATGATTGTTAAAACCTCTACAAGTTTACCGATTATTGAAGAGCGTAATTTCCACCGCCACCATCCTGACATTGCTTGTACGCTCGCAAGAGAGCCAGAAAGCACAGCCTGACCAAGGAAAGCGCCGCTTCAAAGAGCGGGACGTAGGTGAGCCGGACCAGAGGAAGCGGGCCCCATCACATTTTCAACTATAGGTTAGGCCTACTTCTTTAAAATTTGATTTAGAGAATTATCTTATATTAATATTTATGTTTTATGATTTTGGTTTTATAGTACTGTACATTAAAGTTTATTTTGTTTACTTTATTTAAAGTAATGAAATTCTAAAATTGAACCATGATGTAGTTTTAATAGAAAGGAATCACATGCATTAATAAACGCGTGACGACGGTCAGCGATTTTGTTCAGTTCACCAAGTGAGTCAATTTATTTTATAAGTAGTCATAAATCAATCAATTTATCTGCTGATTCGTTTGAAAATTTTTTTCTTGCATTTTCTTTAAGAAAATTTGCCATTAAAGGCCAGCATGGGCCTGTATCAGTTGGGGTCAACTGATGGGGTGGACTTAAAACTTTTACATGACAAAAAAACTCATATAAGAAAAAAAATTTACTAGATTCTAAATGAAAGATGTTGTTAAAAAAATAGATTAGACTGAATCATAAGTTAGTTTTGTTTTATTTTTATAAACTTGGTTTATCGAAATTGATATTTGTTAAGTCGAGTCATTTAGAGTAACAGGTAAATTACACTGTCACTGCTTTCGAATCTTGGTAACAAGTTACTACATAGTCGTTATTTTCGTAACGTCTTGAATAAATATTATGTTGGAGACTACGAGCCCTTATACACAGATGTCGCATGAGAAGAATTTAATGACGCAGTACGAGAACTGTACACATTGCAGCGCTGGCATAGTTAAGAACTCCAAGGTCTCCAAATTTGACCAAACGATGGCAGTAGCGTATTTGTTAACTGTTAAATACAGAATGTTGTCATTTTAGTGCATAGGCCTACAAAATAGGTAATTAAATCATTTGCAAACTTCTCGTTATGAAGCTCAGTTTAAACAATTAATTAGCTCTGCTATTTTGTTATAAGAGTAATATTGTGTCTTCTAAAATAGTATAAATATACAACTAATAACAATTCTCTTTTTGAATATCATAAATCATTTTAGTAGAAAACTTTATTACATGACAAAATATTGTGAATCAATATATTCTACATTTTAAAAATAAATAACTTATCTGACCACAATAATATATTATGTATTTTATAATATTTACTTAAAATGCTTTCTATCTACAAGATTTTAAATTATTGTCAATATATTGGAAATGATAAATTTATGAAAACTCTCTTTATATTTGATTGTTGGTAACCCGTATTTGTTTTGAATATAAATGACATGCTTATATTTCAAAACATAGCCCATGACACTTGTGAAATTTTTTACATTGATTGTTAAAACAAACATTTTAATCGGTTAAATAGATTTTGTGCACTAACAATCAAATATATACAAACGTTTTTCTTTTTTAAACAGTATCATTACGTTACTGTAAGTATATTTTTAATTTAGGAACCAAATTAATAGCTAATTTCTCGCTAACAAGATGAAGCTATAGCGCATAGTAAAATTAAGTTATTTTTATATTATATTTTAATTATTGTACATATATTTCTAACAAATTTTCCGAATTTATTCCTGATTATAAATGTTATTACAACCCGAACATCCTGAATTACCTGGAACAATAAACTGTTCCACTGCCCATGCCCAACCCTACTTGACTGATATTTTATTGCAGTCATTAGTCAATGTCAAATTTAGTTTTTAGAATGATCGTCTCTCAACTGTCGTGTGAATTGTTTCCGTTTGTGATATTTTCAGCCGAAACCATCTACAGTCAAAGGGCCATGTTATACGAGCGCTGATAACGCTGAAAACCGGGCATTAAATTCCAAAGTTAAACGGTACGTTGAAAGCGCGGCATTGGTAAAACGTTGTCAGCGTGGTATCGTGTTATACTCCGCGGTTTTTAGGCGTTGTCAACGTCCCGTCACATACTTCCAAGATGGCCACCATTTAGTAGGCTGTCTAGGTGTATTACAAATATTAGAAACATTTGAGGAGTTGTGCATGAGGAAGGCTAGACAGTGAGGCCAGTGCTTTCTAATAGTTTATCAACAGTTTCAACTTTTTTCAGTACTATCGAATAAATTAATTACAAAGCAAAATACATTTTCCGTGTCAAACATTTTGTCACTTTAAAGTAGCTACACAATAATCACTTTGAAATAAAAAATAACCTCTAGAAACAGGACAAATTTGATACTTCTGACCTCTCTGGTCGCTGTTCTACGAGTGCGTGTTGACAGCGCTCCATATAGCCTGGTTTGGCACTGATAGCGCCACATCGTTAACGCATGGCAGGTCGCGATGGCAGCGTTCAGCGCCCGGTTAAGGCGGATTCGCCAGCGTTGATAACACTTGTATAACATAGCTCACACCCACGGTAGTTCCATTTACCCGATAAACCGATTTTAACGTGACGTTGAAAACGCTGTGCTATCAGTGCTCGTATAACATGGTCCTAAGAATCCAGGCAACAAAGGAAAAATAGCGGAAAAAAGTCATGTAGAAGCCAATTTTGGCACAGATGTAGGGGAAGGTGTCCTTAACAACATACTAAAAGTACTGATGGGTAGGAGTGGAGCTAAGCCACCGGGGGCCCCCCATTTTTCACTTTTCCCTTAATAACTCGAAAACTGCTACCTCTAATGAAAACATGTCTGTATACTAAATAATCTACATTAAATTCTCTACTAAAAAGTTCCTTTACATTTTAAAGCTAGGATAAATACTTAAGGAGATATGGAGGGGGAGTGGAAAATTGTCAAAACATTGGTTTTTATTCTTAAAATGAAATGTTTATTGTTCAAAATTACCCTCCAAGTGCGCAGTATTTCACTGTGAAGTGCTAAGAATTTTTAGGGCATATATATACTTTGAAAAATATAAAATAAATACAAATTTGGGTTTACATATGACATATTAAACAGGGTGGGTGAAAAGTCTGAGAACGGTTTAATATTTTGTATGTAAGGAAAATTTAAAGGTAGAGGATTGAGGAACCTACACTTTGTAAAAATACTACTTCATTAAGAAGTCAAAAATTTGGTCCGCCATTTTGAATTAAATTTTTTTTAAATAGGATTGTGGTGCATCATTTCAATGTAGAATTGTAAGACAAAATCAATGGTGAAAACCGCACATAGAGCATTTTTTAATAACTTAGGTTGTAATTCGTCTAAACCCTACTTTTTGTATAAAAATCACAAAATATTTACAGTATATTATGATATACCTAGTGGACCTGGCAACGTTTCACTATTGCTTGATTTAATTTTAAGGGTGGTTATCCTATTTCATCTCTTTGACTTAATAAGTAATCGAATTGTAAATTTTTTTTATATATATAAAAATTAAGAATAATATTAAATAATTTTAGATTTATAGTTTATAGGAATTTAGAGCAACTTATTTTTATTGTATAGGGGTAGATACCCCATTTAAATCTTTTTGTTTGCAGTGATGATATTCTATAAAAAATCCTGGTACTAATGTGTGTAAATTGTGAAATTTTAGTAAAATTAGTTGAGTAAATTTGAGAATATATAAAAAGAATGTGGATTATTATTTAATTTTAAGGGTAGTTATTCCATTTCATCCCTCTGACTTAAGTAATTAAATTCCAAATAGTTTTGTATATCCCTTTAAAATAATATTACATAATTTTAGCTTTATAGCTTGTAGGAAGATAGTTTAATTTATATTTATTGCATAGAGGGAGCAACCCCATATCAACCCCTTCCAATTGTGAATCTCAACCATCCTGGTACCCACTCAAATACACAAAATAAAAGTCATCAAAACTGATAAAGCCGTTTAATAGTTCAGTGACACACACGTACAGAAGAATTAATTGTAATATACAGGATGTTCAGAAAATGGTTCCAAGAATTCAGGGCGTGATTCTCCACATCAAAACAAGATGAAAAGTTCTAATAAAAATGCGTCCAAAAATGCTCCGTTTTCTGTTTAGCCGTCATTTTGTTTCTTTTACAAAATAAATCATATCTAGAGAACGGTTTAACCGATTGAGTTCAAACTTAGCATGAAGTTTAACCTAACAATGTATCTTAAAAAAATTCACGATTATATCCAATCATGTGTTTCAAAATGGCGGCTGTTTGAATATTTCAAACATAAATTACCCAAAAACCGTACATTTTAACAAAAAATGTCAGGACACCTTTTTTGTAGCCCTTTTGGTTCCTTATCGGATGGTGTATTTGTCAAAACAAACGGATGAAGGATAATAGCTAAGTTAAAGATAATAACAGCACATAATGTACGTACAATATTGTTGTGTTTACTGTGTTTGTATAGGATGCCAGGTTGAACAAACCAATTATTACACATAACTTAACTATTATCCTTCATCCGATTGTTTTGACAGTTACACCATCCGATAGGGAATCAAAACAGAACAAAAAAGGTGTCTTGACATTTTTTGTAAAAATGTGCAGTTTTTGAGTAATTAATTTTTGAAATGTTTAAACAGCCGTCATTTTGTAACGCAAGATTGGATATAATCGCTTATTGTTCTTGATATAGATCGTTGTTAGGTTAAACTTCAAGCCAAGTCATCAGTCAAACATTTCTCTAGATATTAATTATTTTGTAAAAAAATAGCGGCTTAATAGAAAATGGAGCATTTTTGGACCTATGTTTATTAGAACTTTTCATCTTATTTTGATGTGGGGAATCACGCCCTGAATTCTTGGAACCTTTTTTCTAAACACCTCTATATAAAGATAAGTTCTGTAATGTGTATTTATAGAAAGGTGCAAAACTTGACTAAAGTTTGTTCTACACAATTGCCAAAATCTTTAAACACATTTATTAACTATCTATAAATACTGAAACACATAATAGAGCGTTTTACTAAGTTATTAAAATTAATTTAACTTTAATTATTACTACCCTGAATAATTTACTACAGTCAACTCCCGATTATCCGGGATAATTACCGGCAAGACCATTACGGATAATGTGAAATCCCGGTTAAAACAATTCGTTATAGTATAGGGCCCAAATACAAGGTATTATGCAAGAATTATAAACATAATGGTTATACTGTACCTTTAATCACTCCTAAAACGTATAAAAAACTACAAACAGCATTATTTAGATTGAAATAGCAGTATAGCAATATATTATTTACAATGTTCAAACACGATTAAAATAGCCCAGAATGTTCAACAACAATTAAAATAATCCGTCAGAGTTTTTTGCTTTTTCGCGTTTGCTTCCTTTTTCAAAATTGTGGATCTTATTTTTCGTAACACGAGCTTGTCATGTAATAATGCATCGCCTTAACTGAATTATAACTGCTACTCTATTCTCTATAAAAACGTGAATAGATGCTACTCGTGATTGCAGTAGCATCAGTTTCGTGTTAATCGTTATTCGTTTGCTACAAGGCTGCCCAAACTCCTGTCACCCGCATTTTTTCACTTCTCGCCCCACCACCTCTCTCGTCTCTCGGCCCGTTGACGATCCCGGTTGAGCCGCAACCCGTATAAACCGATCCCGTTTAATCGGGAGTTGACTGTAAAGTGAAATATTTTTTGTCGAATTTTAAGTTACATATTGTATAAAAATTATTAAATTTAAATAATGTTTTAATTTAAAACAAACAACAATCGATATAATACTGCATATTTTTCTTTTACAATCAAATTAACTCCACTTTATTGACTAACATTAAGTTTGGAATCTGATTAGATTTGTCACGCAATGTCGTACTTTGCTCCTAGGAGAAGGAATGGATCAGAGTTCTAAAAGATTCCAAAAGAAAACTGTAGGTGATGCCTCAGGCCTCAGTAAAATACAGAGATAGCAAATGTTTGTAACTCTCTCCCTTTAAACTTTAGAGGGGAAGTTGTCATCGTGTTCATCTAGTGCTCGTACCACTAGCACTATCTTTCGGTCTTATGAATGAAACTAAGTTTGCTAGTATGCGACATCTGTGTATAAGGTATCTGGGCTACTAGAGTATGGATTACTAACTGAGCCTTTTATTACCAAAACTGAAAACAGAGCTTTCAGTTTTATTGGAGAAAATCTGGGTTTAAAAAAAAGAATTGTTTAGGGAAGGAACTGTTTCAACAAAGAACAGTTCTATTGCCAGTTTAGTTCGTTCTATCACATCTTCTAGTAAGTTGCGTTATTATTTATTTATCATTACACGTCAATCTCAACTGTTTATGTCATTCAAGACTCTGTGATCGATGATTCTGTTAATATCAAGCAATCATAGATTATGATTTTGTTATAATTTTTTTTAACAAGGATTTTGATATTATGGTACAGTTTTATTACACTTCGAATCAAAGTAAAAAGTCTGGAACAACAGCTAGATGACGCAGACCAATATTCAAGAATTAACTGCCTGGAGATAAACGGCATACCTGAGGCTACAAACGAGGACGTGACAGAGATAATCAAGACCATCGGTGACACCCTGGGAGTCACAGTTTCAGCAGAGGATATCGACGCCTGTCATCGCCTGGGACCGAAGCAGGAAAGCAGAAAAAGAGGAATTATCGTTAAGTTTGTGAGACGTCATGTGAAAGAGGAAGTACTTCGTAAAATAAAAATAAAAAGGAACCTAAATACAAGACGTGATATTGGACTGTCAAGCGGCCCAGCAGAAATAGTTTACATCAACGAGAGTCTCAGTCCAGCTCGCCGTAAGGTGTTGAATGCAGCTCTCGCTTTCAAAAAGGAACAAGGCTTTACGTTTGTGTGGATTAAAAAGGGAAGATTTTCCTCAGGAAGGATGAAGGAAGCAAGGCCATCATACTAACGAGCATGGATCAAGTAGCTGAACTCAAAAAATAAGGTAGTGTGATAGAAAATGTGTGAATAAGTTAAAGTTTAGTGTTTGCATTATTTGTAATTTATACTTATTACTTAAATTAAGTGTAATTTAAATGATCGACTTTTAAAACAAACGATAACAAGTAGTTTTTTTCTGTTAAAACATAGAAATAAGAGTTTTAGATAGGAATATATTTGACACATTTGGTAAAAATCTTATAATTCTTCAACAAAATATAAGAAGTCTTCGAAAGAATTTTGATGAATTTGCACTTAAACTACTAAATGTAAATGTTCCTCCTCAGGTAATAATACTAACGGAAATTTGGATTGATGAACATGAATCGAATATGTATAATTTGCCAGGATATGTCTCTCATTCTAAATGTAATTGTTTACAAAGATCAGGAGGTACATTAATATTTGTGGCGGAATATCTTTCCTGTATTCGAGTATTGAAGGATCCCATTCTAGTTACAGCTGATTGTGTCCATCTCAAGATAACACTGGCAGATAACATATTTGTAGAAATACTAGGAATTTATAGATTACAAGAGTTTAGCCCCAATCGCTTTACAATAGAATTAGATAATTATTTACACTTACTTAAAAATAGAAATCTGATAATTTGTGGAGACATAAATATAAATTTGTTGGAAGCTACAACTTGTGTTAATTTGATAGTTATGGCTAATCATGGTCTCATAAGTAAGGTTAAAGAACCGACGAGAATTAAAAATAATTCATTTTCTCTAATTGATCATGTGTTTGTCAGATGGAATGTTAACTTAGAAAATGAAATGATAACATGGGTTATCGATTCCCAGATTACTGATCATTGTATGACTTCTTTAAGTATTAAACATGATCGAGGATTCAAGAGACTTGGAATTAATATTGGTAAACGGATTATCGATTTTAAGATATTAAACAAAGCTTTAAGGGATGTTGACTGGAGGGTAATGTATACATCGTCCACAGTCTCAATCGCTTATTCTCACTTTTCAAAAATTTTTCAATCATCTTTTAGATTACCAAACCTAAAGAAAAATTTTAAAAAACTGAAACCGTGGATGACTGAGGAGTTGATGATTAAAGTAAACACTAAAAATGCATTATATAAGAATTGCTTGAAAGAACCACTTAATGTGCTGTTAAAAGACCGTTATGTAAGAAGCAAAACGTTGTTGAAACGGGATATCTTAAGTGCGAAAAATGATTATTATAAAACTTATCTCGAAAGCAATAAGTTAAAACCCAGGCGTCAGTGGAAGTGTGTTAAAGAATAGGAGAATCTGGGAGTCCATTAACTCAGTTAAGTGTAAGAGATACTGATGGCAGTGTAGAATCCGATCCTAAAATAGTAGCGAATATATTTAACAATTTTTTTAGTTCAGTAGCATATGACTTACGATTGAGAATAGACAGAGATAAAACGTTTATTAGAAATGCAAGAATTAATTTAGATTTTGCTAAAGACAAATATTTTAAAAATTCACTATTTTTATACCCTACTAACTGTACCGAGATTCAAAATATTATTAATACTCTTAGTGCTCGCAAAGCTCCGGGGTATGACTCAGTAACACCGGTTATAGATAAAGGTATTGCAGAAAATATAATTGAACACCTCGTTTATCTTATTAATTTTAGCATGTCCTCAGGTGAATTCCCAAGGGATTTAAAAAATGCTGTTGTCATACCTCTGTATAAAAAATCGGATAAACAATGCCCTAGTAATTATAGACCGATTGCATTGCTTTCAATCTTTTCTAAGATACTTGAAAAAATATTAAAATCTCGATTGGTAAATTTTTTAGAGAAAGAAGGTTTTTTTAGTAAAAATCAATATCGATTCCAAAAAAAGATGAATACTGAAAATGCCCTTTTGAATTTCTTTGAGAAGGTTTATGAAGGAATGAACGACGGTGATTTTAGTACTGGAATTTTCGTGGACGTGATGAAAGCTTTCGACACAGTAGATCGCACTATTCTCCTAGAATAAGATGTATAAAGCAGGGATAAGAGGAGTAGCATATGAATTGTTTTTATCTTATCTTTCTGGAAGAAAGCAGAGAGTGAAGGTTGGAGATAGACTCAGTGAGGAAGTTGAAATAATCTATGGAATTCCCCAAGGATCTGTGTTATCAGGGCCATTATTCCTTATATATGTAAATAGTTTATGTGACGGTATCTTTAAAGGAATGTTAACAGCATTCGCGGATGATACTTCACTTTTTTACAGATCTAGAACTCTTCAAGATTTACAAAACAGTATGCAAAACGATATTAATTTACTTAGACTTTGGTTTACCGACAATTGTTTGGCAATGAGACCTAAAACCCAAGCGTTAATTTTTAACTTAAATAATAAAAAACGTGTAAATTTATCGCTCAAATACCATGAGGTTAATTGTATATCACCAAACTGCAACTGTTTGCCCATTGCTCTTGTAGATGAAATTAAATACTTAGGATTATTTGTTGACAGCAGGCTAAGTTGGAAGATTCACATAAATTACATAAAAAATAAGGTTATTAAATACACAAGAATTTTCTATTTACTTAGACCCTTTTGTAATCAGAATCTATTACGAACATTGTACTTTGCCTTTGTAAATTCGAAGTTAGAGTATGCACCTTATGGGGAGGCACTTAATACTACAATGAAAGCAATTGTTGTTCAACAAAACTCATTTATTCATATTATACATAATAAATCAAAATTGGAACATGCTTTGCCTATTTATAGTAAACTTGAGATTCTACCTATAAAGAATTTGTATATTTATAAAGTATTAAAAGTTTATTATAATAAAGGTAACAAACAACGAGAAGATATTCGAAACCCTGCTGTAATCCTTAGAAATAAAGAATTTGTATATTTATAAAGTATTAAAAGTTTATTATAATAAAGGTAACAAACAACGAGAAGATATTCGAAACCCTGCTGTAATCCTTAGAAATAGATTGAATGCGTATGTCCCAAGACTTACCTTATATAAAAAATTTTTCACCTATCTTGCTCCGAAGTTTTATAATTGCTTGCCCCATCAAATTAAAATTGTTAACAGGTTAAGTAAATTCTTAAGATTGTTAAAAACATATCTTCTGTTTCATAACAATATTTCTATGTTTTATGACTGTTTAGAATAAGATATGTTTTATAAGGAATATGTTTGTGTTGTTTTATTGGTAGGTGTAAGAATATGTAATTGTTAGGGAAGGATTTCTGTTTTTTTGTTTCTTATGTTAACTAAGGTATATATTTCTTATTTTGTTATAATTAATATTATTTGTAATAATTATTTGTCCCGTATAAATAATAAGTAGCTTTTGTATTTTGTTTGTTCTTCCATTTTGAGAGAAGAATATATTTTAATAAATTTTGGGAAATTGTCAAATTGTGACACTAACGTCCATGTCACAGAGAAAATAATAAAGTAAGAAAT
>JAGFPH010000109.1:256586-270575 GCA_018207615.1 Philaenus spumarius | reverse complement strand
TGCTTGAAAGTTGGTGAAAACTTAAAAAATAAAATCTATTGTGTACTTTTCTTAGAAAGTGAAATTATAAAAAGTCGCCATGTGATCGGACTAACGCGTTAAAGAAATGGAAATGAGCTAGCTATATCAAGTAGAGTCAGTGAAATCCTAGGTACAATTACGAAAACAACTGGTGTCGTGAGTAAATGTGGCCATTATTTTTAACTTTAGAAGTCTGCATTTTAAAGTTTTAAAATTTTTTGAGAAATAACTTAGCTTCAATTTTCTTAGCTATTGCGTCATACTTTAAGGTAGACTAGGGCCTGATTGTAACTTGTACATATTTATATATAAATGATTTGTTGTTTGTTTTTTGTAATCTTATTATATTTCATTGTAAATCAACATTCTTTAATTATGTCAGAGTAAACAAATAGTTGTTGCCACAATGTCTTGAATTTCTTTATATAGCCACGAATGTCCGTTTAGCCATTACTTTGATAGCCAGGTTCCCACCCCTAAGAGAATAGAATTAATTAACAAATATTTTGCAATGATTAGTAATTACAAGTAAATATATGCAGACTGAGCATAAGTGAGGTTATATGTGGATTATCGTAAATATTATGATCATTATTTTATAGTAGTATTGTGGGAATTTAAGTAAGGTGAATTTAAGTATAAAGGTGATTTTTAAGGTTTTAAGAGTAAGGTGAGTTGTAGTAAGGTGAAAAATATAATATTGTTCTACGTTGAAGTTGGGAGAAAGATGTTATGGAGAGTTAAGGTGGGCGATGATTTATTATAGAAGTGAGGCAATAGGCCTAGGAGGTACATAAGTGATTTTGAGTATTACATGAGCGACGATTTATGTTTTTAAGGTGAACAGGTAAAGGAGGTGATGAAGAGATATTAATAATTATTAGATAATCCACATATAGCATTTTTATTTTTGATTTAAAACATATTTTTTTTTATTTTTGAACTTTTTACCGAACCCATTTTTTTTTTAACACAGTATTACTTATCATTATTTTTATTTTTTGTAACCTTAAGTTACAAAATGGCTTTCCCAACGTGGGGCTGATAAACAAAAGAATATATTTTCATATTTTGTAACATTAAGTTACAAGATGTAACTGATCAGCCGCTACCTCTCTCTCTAGCTCTTGTCTTTTAGATTTTTAAGTTGCATATGTATCACCCCAAACAGGTTTTCTATAAACCTCGGTGTCTGACTTTATTAGTCTTAAGTTCTTGTGTCAAAATTGTAATCTGACATGTATATATGTAAATATTTGACTAATAAAGATATTTCATTTCATTATACAATTATTTTTAATTTGAAAATATGCCTATAGAAAAAATAGATAACTTTAAAAGGGACTTCCGTGACCCTTCATTAAAATCAAGGACTTTTCTGGGACTTCTGTGACTTGTAGACACCCTGTTATAATATAAATAAAGATTATAGTTGCATAATGTTAATGTATACCTGTTGCCCGTTTAGAGTATTCCACCTTTTTTAATATGATATATTTAATTTATTCCACATTAAAACATAAAAGATCTTCTAAAATAGGAATTTTAAAAAAGGTTGTGATTTAACTTTCACTAGGCGTTATAAATTACGAAGAAACACAAATACAAATAAGATTACAAGAATTATTTATTAAATATTTTAAATAAGGGACACATATTATACTGGTTATAACCTTACCTAATTTATTGGAAATTAATTGTTTTGAAAAATATGAAATTGTTTAAAATAAACATTGACTCCTCTTTTTCAGGGTGGGGTATTCGTGCTGGCATATCTAAGTTTTTACGAACGCAACTAATTGAAATTTTTTGACAAATTTAAAAATTCTAAATTTAACTTTACAAAGGTTAAATGGGTCAATCACTATTTATATTGTGAAAAGGAAATATAAGATTTTATAGTTTCCACGTCCGTACCACTTTACTTTTAAAAACCAGAAAATCACGCCGTCTCCAGAAAATAACAACTGTACCATTCTAATGTTTGTAACTACTTTCTTGGAGTCCCCAAGCCAAGCCTGCTCCTTCTTTGAAAGCATCCTTGTTACCCGTCACATAGCAACGGGCTTCTGATTGGTTCTTCCGTTGTCCTGGTTTTTGAGATTGGCTGCAAAAGTTCACCTCCGTACGATTCCAAACGATATCAATTTGTATATTATAAAGGAGTTTGATGCTATAATCTTATATTTTAGAGTGTGAGGCTAATTTAACTAAACATGAACTCATTATTCTTGCTTGTACACAAATTAATTTTTTATCCTACGTACATAAAATAATTTGCATTCTTAAATTTACTTAACCAATCGAATATAGTAATATAATTTGCGTGTTGTGAATCGTGATAAAAAAAATATGGCTGCCGGTTGTTATTTTCGCCTAACCTAAATCTGACTTTACTTAATATAGAGTTAACAAAGTTTTTGGGAGTTTATAATTTCAATATATAATATGATAACAAATAAAGTTTACAGTGTCTTTGTATATGGTTTAATTGATTTTGTGATATTTAAGTTACGTGATTTGAGTGTTGTGATACATCTAAATTTTATAAGGTTGAACTAGACTTATAAAGTTTTCTAACATTTTCTTTTAATTTCGGTATAACTATACGTCTACTAATCCTTTTTTTTTATTGTCTTACCTTTCTACTGCAGTTTCGGGTATTCACCCATCATCAGGAATAATGAAAACACAATTAGATACATACACAAAACACATTTCACTCCATTCCGACAACATGCACGTTAGCTTGTTCAGACAAATTTCAGTAATCCACAATGGAGTTTAAATTTTCTTTTAACATTTACACATCTTAAATATTATTAATATTTGATACAACTGGTATTAAATTGTTCTTTAGGTTATTGTCTTTCATTTGAGGCATGGGCTATTGACTAACTTAGTAATTTGGAGATTTAGCCTATTTATACCATCTATTGATTATGTTTCTTCGGTCATTGTACATTATGTTCCTTTAAATTCACAGTATTTGTACTATTGTACCATTCTAAAAAAAAAAAAAAAAAAAAAAACCACTGTTTGACATAATATATTATGTTGACATTTAGAACAGTTAAGTAGTAATCTAAATAACATATAATATATAAAAGATTATATATAATTTGAATTCCATACTTCTCACTAAACATAAATACATTGCCTTGTATGGATTTGCTAATATTAGTCACTTTTCTTTCTCAAACTTGCCAAGCAAATGAATAATCGATGGCAATAAAACTTAGTTTAACTAAAAAACAAGTACTTAAACTTCCTTCATTTGTAACTTACTATTTATGTTCTTTATATATTTCTTGTACACCTCCTTACAAACAAAATGTTTAGTATCTCTTCAAAGTAGAACCAGAATTATTTATTTCATTTAAAGATTAAATTTCAACCTGTTTCATAGTTAGTTATACTTATGATTGTAATTCTCAATTTCAAAATTAATTAGAAGTGACGGCTTATGTAGTCAGAAAACAACCCTGACCTTGTGCACAATAAAAATTTTAGTTTCAATTGGATTAGTAGTTTTGTAATGAAACCGTTAAAAACAAAAAACAACTAACTTTCAAGTTACCAAATATTTGAATGAAATAAGGTAAAACAATTTATCTAACCTTTTGACTATTATTTTGTTCTCCCAAATACAATAATAAAATATCATGTTGCAGTCGAGTTGTACTTTATTGATATTCCTGCAGTAAGATTAAAACTATTGTTGTAAGAAAAACTTTTTACTGTTGCATGTTTTTTATTGAATTAAAGATGAGAACCGACATTAAAAGGACCGGATTACGTTTAGTTAGGAAATAGAGCAGGAGTAGCAAATAAGACTTTTGAAACAAATTCACCCTATGTAAAAATATTACTTTTCAGGAAAAGAAAATTTGTATAAAGTAAAACAGTACTGTACATTTTCTGGCTTAGGTCACCCTAAACTAATTTTTTCCCCCCTATATTTAATGGTAGAACTTGGATAAACAAAGGCTCCTTTACCAAGTTTTTTTCGAAAATAACTTCAACAACCCAGCACTAATCAGTGATAAAATATCTAAGAATCAAAAATGATTTATTCGAACTTACTTATAATGATCAGCAGCCACCTCAAACTCGCCAAGAAATATGTGAGAATTGCCAAGGTTACTATTAGCTCGTCTTTCTGCAGCCTTGTCACCAAACTCCCGAGCTATTTTTAACCTCTGTTAAAATAAATAATTATTTGTATTACATGAAATCATTAACATATCTATATGTTATTAATATATTTGCTGTGTACAATATGCAATATTTATATATATTAGTAAATTATATATAAATTAGTAGTAAAAAGAAAAAACAAAATGGATAGCTGCTAAAATAAGTGTTTCTGAACAAATTTGTATAGGGATTTTTCCTTTAATTTTACCAATGTAATCAACTCTTGAATTATCTCTGCACATTCCAGAGACACCTTATATACAGTTAAACATAACCAATTTTTTTTTTTTGTTTGTTTATAGGCGAAAAACCTGGGTGGTTATCATCACCTAGAAAACAAGAGTGTAAGATCTCCAACTTCCCAAAGTATAAAATAATATAGAATAGGACCATAAGTCAAGATTAATTCGAGAAAGCATTTTATTTTTGAATTTAATTTAATTTACATTACAAATGTTTTTCAGAAAGAGAGCTTAATAATTAGAAGCATTTTTAACGTAAAGGAATAGACTAAAAAGGCAGACAAAATTTAAAGTCAATTTCAATATTAACTTAAATAAAAATAAAAGCAAGACAATTATTAAAATCAATTATTATATTAAATTTAAAAGTAGTGTTTGAGAAAATGGACAGTCTATGTACTAACGCCAAGACGCGGAAATTATACGAGTTTTAAGACGCAGTTAGAAAAGCAACGTCCACCAGTCTAGACGAGATAAGAAGCGAACACTTGCAAGTCAATTCCTGGAGAAATGGTCTACGTGCGTTTTCACATGCCAGATCCACAGGGAATGCTTTGGTAAGCAACCAACGAATCTGACGAAATTGAACATCTGTGTGTCGTCAGACGTTTCTGATTGGTGGAGAGAAAATAGACGCCGGCTGAATGTAGTGGTGGGAAAGAACGCTAACAGAATTTTCCAACGAGAGACCAAGCAGTGAACATCGCTTGAAGTGTTGCGTGTTGCACTTTAATTAACAGTTTAAATGTAACACTTATTGTTAATCTACAAGTACAAAGTAGTATTTGAATTTTTACGAGAATTAATAATTCTCATCGTCAAATGGTGTATAGTGCGATCGCTTAAAGTAATGTGACAGTAAATCGGACACGACAATGAAATAGGCTACGAAAGTTTTGCGCTTGCGAGTGGGGTTTTCTTTTTTAAAATTAATAAGTTTGTGGTCTGCTTATTGTAAGTACAGTGCACTTAAAATCTTTCTTTTTTTTATAAATTACCAGCTCTCTTTAAAATTTATAATCTATAATTTGTATCATATTTGTATGTATTTGAATTTATTTTTCTTTGCTGTATGATATTAATAAATGTCAAAGGTCATTTCTAAATCGTCTGCTTTGTTTGGCCTAATCTGATCCTTTTCGCCATTTATCATTCAGGTCATTGAATTCACAATCCGAGATAGAAAAATTAGTAGAGTCTTGCAATCGAACTGCATCAAATCAAATCAAGTTTATATATTTTTTATTATTTTTTGTAAGCTGAGCAACTTACAAAATGGCGCAGCCAACTTTGGGGCTCGTCATTAGAGACTAAACTTACAAGAGCATTCGCGTAATGCTCATAGACATAATAAATAATTGAGATACATACGATCACACACGGTATAAAATCAACTTTTAATTTACACACTCTACGATAAAATAACAACGATAACAACAATAATTACACAATAACAACTTGTCACAGGGCTGTAAAGGGCCCCTGTTACATAGCAATTCATAAAATTCTAATTAAAATATCAAGTAATAAATCTAAACATGGTATTTAAGTTATGTAAATTTATGTTGTTTTGAAATGTTTCCAATTACGTTCAACCGATGGAGGAATGCTAATACCATATTAATGGTTTGGGAGTCATCACCCAGCATTCCCCGAATGCAATTTAGTAGGCAAAACCTCTGCCGAACATGTTTCAGCTTTTCACAATCTAAAAGTAGATGTTTAATTGAAAGGAGATTTAAGCATTAAGGACAAAGCGGCGGATCCCCCCGACGAATCAGAAACCCGTTGGTTAACCCAGAATGACCAATACGTAGACGAGAAACCACCACTTCCTCTAGACGGCTTTGACGGTTTGAGGATATTCATGGTCGAACGGTATCTTTAATTTGGTGAAGTTTATTTCCTTGTACTGCTACCCATTCTTCTTATCACTGTCTAAACAGGGCTTGTTTTAAAGAGGACATACGGTCGGATGACATTACTCTATTAACGCTAGGCTGTAAGGAATTGGCTTCCTTAGCAAGCTAGGTCTGCTTTAGGTGTGACCCGGAATACAGCAAAACAAAACCACCACGCCCCGTAGCCAAAGTCTGTGCGTGGAGCACAGAATATCTTTGACCAAAGGGTTAGGCTAGTACATATCTTGAATGGACTCAAGTGCACTTCTTGAATCTGAACATATAAGAAGGTGCACCGGTGTTGCTAGTACAATATTGAGTGCCATGAATATTGCAAAAAGTTCTGCTGTATATACAGAAGAGGAAGATGGTAACCCAAAAGTGAAGCTGTTTCCTGACAGAACAAATGCGCATCCGACTCCATTGTTCAGTTTAGAACAATCAGTGAATATATGACTTGATGGGTAAAGTTTACATACGTATATAAATTCCTGACGGTAAACAACATCGGGTGCAGTTTGTTTTAGATATCTAGACAGTGAGAGATCAACATGAGGCTTTCTAATTGACCATGAGTGACAAAACATGGTGTATTTTCATATATAGGAGGTAGTTCTACACCCAGATTATTGGAATACGGATGGTTCTGATCCCATAGGGAGCAGTAGATTGTTTACAAAATTCGTACTAAGCAAATAATGGATTGTTAAATACATTATCATATGAAGGGTGCAAAGGTTTGGAGCGCAAATTATACATACATGACAATTGTAGCTGTTGTCTGCGTCGCATGAGCGATGGCTTACCCGTTTCAACAAGCAGACTACTAATAGGACTAGAACGAAAAGCTCCGGATGCTAGACGGAGAGCAGTGTTATGAACGGAATCAATCTTTATAAGAATTGATAACCTAGCTGACGAATAGACTATGGACCCATAGTCAATTCGTGATCGAATAAGAGCTCGGTAAAAACGCAGTATGCAGGTTCTATCGTCTCCCCAATAAGAACCGCTTAAAACCCGTAACATATCTAAGATCTCAATGCAGCGTGATTTTAAATTTGTAACATGCGGATTTCAAGAGAGTCTATGGTCGAATATAAGACCCAGAAATGTGACAGTGTTATCGGAGTGAAGTTGAGTTCCTTTTAGGTATAAAGTGGGACTAAAATGCTGCCTGCGACGAGTAAAAGCAATGCATCTAGTTTTAGCAGCGGAAAACTCAAATCCTGTCTTGGACCATGTTTGTAATTTGTTGATCGTTAATTGCAGTGTTCTTTCTGCGGTTGCCACGTAAATGGCAAAATCATCAACAAAAAGAGAACAGTGGACAGGTAATCGGACATTAGCAATGTTGCTATTAATAGCAACTGCAAATAATGTGATGCTAAGTGTAGACAAGAAATTTTTAATAAATGCTTAGATTCTCCCATGAATACCCCAAGATTGTAATGTATTTAGAATTCCTCCTCTCCAAGCCATATTATATGCCTTTTCAAGATCGAAAAACACCGCAACAAGTGTCTGACGAAGAAGAAAGGCATTTTGAATGGCCGACTCTAACAAAACCAGCTGATCCATAGATGATCTTCCCTGTCGGAAACCACACTGTTCTTTTCAGATCAGTTGGTTACTTTCAAGGTACCATTCAAGCCGCCGATTGACCATCTTCTCCACCAGTTTACATAGAACGCTGGTGAGAGAGATAGGACGATAACTACTTGGATCAGTTTTGTCTTTCCCTGGTTTTAATAGAGGAATTACTATGGCCTCCAACCAAGAATCAGTAAAAATATGCTCATCCCATATACGATTGTATATTTGGGGAAGAGCTGCCAACTCCCACATCCAACTGCCAACTCTGGAATGCGTTTAATCATAGAATGTACGATATTATCGGATCCGGGAGCTGAATCCCAAGCTGACAATAAGGCAGATTCCAATTCATCCATTGTAAATGGGTTATTTAACGGAGAATCCTGCGATATACCGATAGTGAATGGCATGGCCTCTTGGGCAGTTTTATATGTACGAAAAGCATCATAATTCACAGCAGTTGAAGAGAACCTAGAAAAGGATGAGCCCAAAATGCTTACAATTTGATGGCTGTCTGTAGTCAATATACCATCCTGCTGCATCAGTCAAACCAAAGGAGCAGAGGAAACATGGCCACACACAGAACGTTACTTCTTCCAAACTGTTGATGTGGAAGTCGTTCTGGTTATTGTACCAATATAATGGGTCCAAGAATCTTTTCTGCTCTGCCTGAATACTCTGTGAGTTTTGGCACGCAAGATTTTATAGTTTTCTAGATTTTCTCCAGTCGGTATTCGATTAAAGGTCCTTTATGCTTTTCTTCGTAAACGCAGAGCTTCTTTATATTTGTCGTTCCACCAAGGGACTGGTTGACGTTTTGGTTGTGTTGAAGATTTTGGTATATTATTTTCTGTTGCTGAAATAATGGAATCTGTAAATATATCGACTGAGTCATTTATAGAAATATGTTGATTATTTTCTCGCAATGCAAATTGATTTGTAAAATCATTCCATAAGGTTTTATTTATTATCCATCGAGGTGTTCGGTTGTTCAGAAAAGAGGAGTCATTAAAGGAAATTTTTATAGGGGCATGGTCACTGCCATACAAATCTAACATCACTGTCCACTCAAATCTTGTAGTTAGCATAGGACTTCAAAATGACAAGTCTACGACCGTCCAACCTCCTGTCGAAGGTAACTAAAGTGTGTTAACGATCCGTCATTAAGAAAAACCAAATCTAAATCGGATCGTTTCCTCTTAACGCGGTTACCCCTTGGGCTGCAGGTAAAGAATCCCTATGAATAGTGATGTGCGTTGAAATCGCTAAGCAACAGAATCGGAGCAGGTAATTGATATACTAAATCCATCAAGTCGTTTGAACGGTATAGCTTGGTAGCAGGTATAGGCTGCATATTGTTAGTTTTATGGGAACAGCGACTCGAATTGCTACTGCTTGTAATGGTGTATCCAGATTTACGGGAATACCATCCACAGAGTTGTGAGCAAGTATGGCTACACCAACTCTTGCTCTCTCCTCTGTAACAAAATCTGATCTGAAGACTAAATACCCTCTTAAATGTAAAGAATGGGTATTATGAAGATGTGTCTCCTGGAGACAAACGCATAGAGGTGACATGTCTCGCAAAAGAACTTTCAGATCTTCCATGTGACTTCTAATAGCCTACCGTTTAAATTATACTAAACCACATTCATATTTGGGATCGTGGACATAGATAATTAATGAATAAATATAATTAAAATAAATAAATATTAGAAAGGACATATTAGAACGTGCAATGGCTCTGCACAGTCAAAATCCTAAAAGAAGGTGAGAATAGGAATGTATGTATTGTTTAACGTATGTATGTAATTGGACGGATGTATTGTATGTGTTGGGTGTTGTTTGACTCAGGTACTGCGAGGGACGCCAAACCCCTCTTAGTAAAAATAACAAAAATATATAAAATGTACAAATCAAATTAATAAATATACAAAAAGTACAAATTGTATTACATATATATGAAATACAATCTTAAGTCTAAAGTTTGGCATCCAGAAACTCCTTCACAGTGCAGAAATCTTACAGCAACTACTTTTCGATGTATTTAAAACATCTGCCTTGATTTTTTCTTTAATCTCTTTAAAGAGTTTGTTCATGAAAAGGACTTCAGTCTCAGACGGTAGCTTATAAAAACTTTCAAACTGTTCACCACGGAAGTAATATTTATGATGTGAATTATACCTCAATGTTTCAAGCCACAGAACTCTTATACTTGTAATGTAAAATTACTTGAAAATATACATAAATAAACGGTACCAAAACCTGGCACATACTTTCTCACAAACATATTTAAATTATTAAACAGATTCAATGTGACTTCATAATTGTATTAAAGTAGGAGAGTAACTAATAAATATTATTATTATTAGCTAGAGAGAAAACTATTTGATCGATCTCAAACGAATTTGCACCAAACATGTCAACTAGGCCTCCTGTATAGATGCACGAAAAAAGGTATTGAAAAACAACCCCCTTTTTGGCCAAAAAAACCCCAAAAATCAGTTACTATTATTATTAGCTAAACAAGAATTTTTAGAAAGATGAGGTTTTTTGCATATGGTAGGGTACAAATAAGCCAAATTTTATCAAAATCGTTAGAGCCATTTTTTTATAAAAAAATAACTGATATTTTAAGGGTTTTTTGGTCAAAAAAGGGGTTGTTTTTCAAATTCTTTTTTTGAGCCTAATTGACATGTTTGGTGCAAATTTGTTCGAAATCGATCGAATAGTTTTCTCTCTAGCTTTGTATACATATAGGACAGACATTTTTTTGGACTCAGGGGGTCCCAAAACGGATATTTCCACAAAAATCTCAACATCGATTTTTTTTGCCATCACTATACTTTCTTTATACTATAGTACCGGTATAGTGAGAAAGTAAAAATGGGTCAAATACCTAGATTAGTAAATGTATTCCTGCAAGAAATCATAATATTCCAAACATGTCGTAATTCTTACTGCTCGCTTTTTGTAAACTGAAAACACTTTGGGACATTTACTCTATGTCAGTTAGAAGCAATGTATAACAAGTAAACTGAACTCTAGTAACGAGGTTCCAACTATAACCCAAAGCAATTCTATAATTTAGACGACAAGAAAATATACCACAATATGCCAATTTCAGAATGTGATCTGAAGAAAAAATGCTAAACTCAGAATTTTTCAGTCTTCATTAAATGCTCCACTGAAGAAAGTTGGTCGCTGAGAATGAGTTCTAGAAACTTTAACACTCATACAGTCTGTATTATTTGCTCATTAACATTTTATTATGACTTACCTCATCTAAGACAGACTTCAAACTACAAAGCATACATTTGGTCTTTGATGGATTAAATTTAAGATAATTTTCATAAAAAATACTGGTAGACAGTGTTTACTAGAATAAATGTGTTCACTTCAATAAAACAAAGTTGGACATTATATAACAATTCAAAATGATGTTGAGAAATAAATCTGTACAAAATAAAATAAATCTAAGAATTCCATTTAAATCAAACAGGGTGTCTACCAGATTTTCCAAACGAAATTCCCGACTTTTCATTACCATTTAAAAAAAATCCCGACCAAAAACTCAGTCCATACTCCTTGATCCTACGCCTTTTCCCGACCATTAAAAAAAATTCTTTACCAAAAAACCCAGATTTGTTACCTTTCTTTTAAAACTAACTGATCAATGTTTTTAACACATTAATTGAATAATTAGGAAATATATTTGAACAATGTTTCAAACTAAAAATATGTATCTAAGAAAGCCTGTAAAAAGCCTTATTAATTAAATAATTTATATTTGTTGAAACTATTAATTGAATCTATAGATGGGGTATTAATAAAAGAATAATAGGTGTATAATAAATACTTTATTAGTATATATTTAAAATAGGGATGGGTCAAATCTCAAATTTATCCAATACCGATACCGATACCGATTCCAAGAAATCGATTCCCGATTCTAGGTTCCGATTCCATCGATTCCAATGACCATTAAATTGTAAAGGGAAGTAAACATTGTTATTTCATTTTAACTGCATGGTTCTTTGACGTTAATGTTATTTTTTAATATTGTTATCGAGCTATGAGGAACTTACATAAAACTGCTGATTTGGATTCATTACAAAATGTATATTTTTTTTTTTTCACTATACTGTACAAAAAAAGCTGTTTTCTATCTGTATAGACCTGGGTGGAAAGCCAAGGGACATAAAAATCACGCATACTTCTCGGTAAATTGTAATCGCATTCCCGGTAATTTTATCGCTTAACCCTAAAAGTGGCAACCTGCACAATTGTGCGGTCAAGGACAACACAAATTGTATTTAATATTTCATCCACAATTTTTTTTAAGTTTTACTTATTTACCTTAACGAAGACAGGTCCGACAGCTATAAAATAGTTTTACTTATTTACCTGAACGAAGCCATGTACGACAGCTATAAAAGTTTTACATATTTATCTGAATGGGGCCAGGTACGACTGCTATACAATAGTGTTACTTATTTACCTGAACGAAGCCTGGTACGACAGCTATAAAACAAGTTGTACTTATTTACCTTAATGAAGTCAGGTACGACAGCTATAAGAACGAAGTGTATAACATATGCGGCCACACAAACAAGAGGGTCGAGAGCGGTGGCGTTGAGAGGGCATGACAGCAAGGAACAACAAACATTGAATTGATTTTACCGTTCTCCAGTTTAATTTACAATAATTTAATTTAATTTAAATTTAAATCAGAACTAGTAAAAATATGGAACACTTTTCCGAGACTTTGGCTCGTCTAGACAGATCACACGAATTGAAAAATAAAATTAAGTTAAAATTACTTTTTATTTGTTCCATTTAGTTAAAAAATAAGTAATCCACACTGAATTTTCAAAATTTTTATCCAAAAACGTCACTCCGACGCACTACGACTTTTTAACTGTCAAAATCGGTTTTCCCGTACCAAAAAACATATAAAACGATACCCCACAATGAATTTTCAAATGTTGGCCCACAAACGTGACCGCGACGAGCTACGACTTTTTAATTGTCAAAATCGGGATTCTCGTACCCAAAAACATATATAACGATACCCCACACTGAATTTTCAAAATGTTGGCCCAAAAACAAGACCGCGACGAGCTACGACTCTTTAACTGTCAAAATCGGGTTTCTCGTACCCAAAAACATATAAAACGATACCCCACACTGAATTTTCAAAATGTTGGCCCAAAAACGTGACCGCGACGAGCTACGAATCTTTAACTGTCAAAATCGGGTTTCCTGTACCAAAAAACATATAAAACGATAATACACACTGAATTTTCAAAATTTTGTCCCAATATTTTAAAAATGTTAACCCAAAAACGTTAACCCCGACGCGCTACAAATTTTTAACTCTCAAAAATAAAATAAAATTTTAACTCTAGTAAAACAAATAAAATTTAGTTTTCCATAAGTGTATTTGGAATCAACTAGTAATAATATTTAGGTGTGCAGCTAATAATCAGACATCGGAAGTAATTAAAGTATTTAACTTCAAGACCAACGTTACGTAAACACAATAATCGGCCGAGCTGGCGTGGTTAGCGACGGCCGGCCGGTGACTTCGTTGTGTGTTGACAATATTTTGAAATTTTCAGGTTTATCAAAAAAATCACGCATAATCCACGGAATTTTTCCCAGTAGTAAAAAATCATGCATAATTCCCGGTTTTCCAGATTGGTGGACACCCTGTTAGTTTTACCATTTTTATTAATTTTTAGTTATATTTTGAGAGTTGGATTATTCCCAACAAACGGCCGAAATTCATTACTTTTTCACGACCTTTCAAAATCCCCGACTTTTTCCCGACTTTCCCGGAATTCCCGACTGGTAGACACCCTGTCAAAAGAAACACTGGTGCGACACCTAGCGGTAGATTTACTATGAAATGGCCAAGATTTTCACCATTTCCAGTCACACAAAAACGTAAATCCAACAATTCACCAATTATAAGTCGTTATTACCAAGACATTTTACTATTCTTTACGAAAGAGCACCATAAT
>JAGFPH010000109.1:239746-252467 GCA_018207615.1 Philaenus spumarius | reverse complement strand
AATCTTTTACTAGTTTGTTCTTACTCAACTGGGTCAAAATGTTATAAAATCTGCAAAATAAATAAAACAAATAATAGTCTTACTTACCTAGTACAAAACAAAAAATATAGAATTACAAGGGCGCCCATGATATTTTTTAGGGCGGGCTAGACCAGGGTATTGGGATTAAGGAGTACCCTCTCCTCCTTCGGCAAAAGGGGTCCCGAAAAAAACTTTTAAATTACGTAACATTTAAAACATATTTTAGTGCTAATTATCTTAAAAGAACAATACCAGACTATAATAATTATAATATACAAATTTTCCTTTCCCTGGGAGCAAGGGTGGACCGCGGCTAGAAGGTATAGGTGTCCATGTAGAATTAACTTAATCTATGATAACTTATGCACACTCCAATACTATTTAGTATTTAACCTTATTTAGTGTTCAACAATTCAACTTAGTAAATTGAGGAAATAGATAGAATCTTAGTCTCTGAATTCAAGGCCAATTGTTTTGTATTCTAATGTTTTTACTTGTTCCCCTCCAGTGATAAACTCAATTACAATTCAAATTCGTTGTATGACACAGCAATGAGAATACAAGATAACGGAGATAATAAGCAGGCATAAACAAATTGCGTATCAGTCGATTTGCCCGGCTGACTATATTTGTAATGTATTGGCTTTCCATGATTTAATGTTAATCAACCTCTTTTGAGCAAAGATTCTGATGACGGGACAAAAGTTCTGAAATGCTAAATAAGTAACAAACGGAGTAAGAATAATAAAACTTGTATAAACTATTTCAAAGTCTTAAAATTAGTTAACAGTAAAAAATCAGAACAGTTAAAATCAATTAATAATTAATACAGCACATCACCTTCAATCCGGCATATTATAGTCCAGCACAACTTTTGGACATGTAAAAAATGATTGATCACAAAACAAGCAATAGCGTCTTGTAAAAGATCGTATGCAATCAGAAGACATGAGCACTAGACACTGCTGTTTGGATGTAACAGCATGTGTGGAGAGGGAAACCTCCTAAATTTAGTTTCCACAATTTTAATAAGTTTTGAAGGTTATTATTTACTTACTAGGGAGTACAAAGTGTGTTTTAGTGTTGTTTGGAAGATTATGATTGACTAAAGGGATCATTAGAGTTTTATTAAAGATGGATCAGCCTTCTTACTAAAGATAAGTGTGTCTCATATTAATTTTGTGGATTGATTGGTATTAAATTATGTACTATCATTTTTCGTTATATATTTAATCTGTTTAAGATTAAAAATTATGTTTTTATTGTAATTTTTTTTTTAGCTCTAATTTCTTCCATTTTTCCTGCATTCATATTGGAATGTAGAATATTTTGTAATCTGGTTTGCTTTAAGTCGTAAACGTGCCAGATTAAATAGAGTTTAATGTAACTATAAAGTTTGAAAATAAAACAAAACACCAATAAAGAGAAACTCTAACAGCGAAAAATAACAGGAAATATCATTAACAACAAAAACAAACATAAATTACAACAAGTAACATAACACTTAAAAAAATTAATAATAAAAAAGGTGAAATTTACAATAATAGTTTCATCCTGAAGTGAAGGTGGAAATGCAAGGAATGTATCAATATAAGTGATGCGTGTATAAATGTGTACATAACTATATGTTTTGTTTATGTATTGAAAGTAGTAGTATGTACTTTGGACTCGGGATGTAAAACTGCTCTTAACAGGGGTAGCTAGATGAACCCTGTGCGAGCACAAATAGAACGTATTGATGCATACTAATTATTAATAACATTTTAGTAAATCTTTTAATGCAGCTAACCCTTGACAAACTTTCACAGTTCATATATCTTTATATATAATACGTGAAGCCGTTTTTGTAAACACAACTCCTCCCTTATTTCTGGACCAATTTTAATGTTTGAGGTTTCAAAAAATTCGTCTCATTTCATAGTTTTGCAATAAGGTTTTAGATGTCAAAAATTCTTATCCTTAATGGCGTGAGCTAATCTCAAAGGTCGGGTTTTCCCCATAAGATTAACATGGAAAATATTTAAAAACCATTTCTATACAAAACAGCTGTTTATAATAAGAAACAAACTAATCCAGCTGATTTCGTGGATGTAAATAACGATGATTAGAGTATTCAGAAGGTTATAAAAACATTTTAATACAAAACAGCTGTTTATAATAAGAAACTAACTAATACAGCAGCTGCTTTGTGGAAGTAAATATTGATTTTTATAAGGGAGAAAATGAATTATTTATTCAAATTATAAAATTTACAAACTAATTTGTTTTGAACATTTAACATTATTTACCATCTTAGTTTTGAGTTTATTATTTATAACTTTTACTTTCTCCCCCTATACCATAGTATATGGAGAAAGTATTGTATTCGTCAAAATTTTCGAGTTTGAGTTTTTGGTGGAAATATCCGTTTTGGGCCCCCCTGAACCTAAAAAAGTGGTTTTCGGAGTGATGTCTGTGTGTGTGTCTGTATGTGTGTCTGTGTGGATGTTATCAGACCTAGAGCCTAAACCAGTAGTCCGATTTTGATGAAATTTGGTATAGAGGTACTAATCCACGGTATCTCCAGGCGTTTTTTTCATTTTTGTGAATTTTTTATTTTTAAGGGTAATTTTCCCATAAAAACCCATAAAATAACGGAAAAATCAACTTTTCTCAAAAACGGCTCTAACGATTTTGATTAAAATTTTATGGTTTATTAGGGACCTAAAGTACTATAAACTGTAAAATTTTAATCAAAATCGTTCTAGCCGTTTTTGAGAAAAGTTGGTTTTTCCTTTATTTTATGGATTTTTATGGGAAAACAACTTTAATACAAAATCACCTCTCCTACCAAACCCTACAAGTCACCGTGAATCTGTTTAATAATTTAAATATGTTTGTGAGAAAGTATGTGCCAGTTCCTGGTACCGTTTATTTTGTTAGGTTTTTGATTAAGTGTAGACCTGAGCCTTACTGGTTCTTTTAACCTTTATTATTACTGCTGTTATAAAATATAAGAAATGATTTGATTTGAACGTTTAACATTATTTACCATCTTAGTTTTGAGGTTATTATTAATCCTACTTTTATTATAAACTAGGGGAGACCCCTGCGTGCTCCGCACGCCAACCCCCAATGGTACCTTATAAAAACATACGTTATGTTTTATTTATAATGCAGTTTAACCCATATGTCTAATTTAGATGGCAGTGAATTAAAATAAACAGTATATACCACAGCTGTGTTAGTTTAATAGCAGACAAATGTTTTGATTTTTACGTCTTTTTCACTCCATAAGATTAACATTGCATTTTTTTGGGTGCCCGTGGGTCAAAGCCCTAGAGGAAATACAAAAAACTAAGACATAGGTGCAAAACTACATTACCTAAGGAACATTTCCTGAAAATTTCATGGCTTAACTCTCTATAATTTGTCCGTACGGCGACCCACACACACACACACAGATTCTCAGTTTTATTTATAAGGATAAAACATAACATATGTTTTTAGAAGGTCGCACCGGGGGTAGGCGTGCGGAGCACGCAGGGGTCTCCCCTAGTATGTATATTATAACAAAAATACTTTTAGTTTCCAGTTTGTTGATATTTGCAGCCATCTCACACATAAAACGGTTGAAAAGGGTTCTATGAAACTGCATACTTAATTACTGTATCTTTGAAAAAGTTTTAGAATATGTCTTATCCCAAAACATAGGCCACTGGCTTGGCAACATATGATTTACTTATGTTAAAGCACATTATAAAAAAACTTAAATGCTATAGAACTAGCAAAAACTTCTATTTTTAATATTTTGAAAAATCAACTTCAATGAAAGTAGTGCTAAATATATAACAGTTATACTTTAGTCTGTCTAATATATTCAAGCGGGTTGAGGGGTAACTGTTTCCATCGCTTACCTCACCCAGTTACCGCACCACTAGTGCAGTGAACAATGATGCAGCAGAGGTTTGCAGAGTTAAGGCAGGGGAGGGGCGTTCAAAGACAGCAGAAGTTAGTGGTGGAGGGAATATCTTTACCCTCCCTCAACCCACCTAAATTTTTCAGACAGATATTTAGGCCAGTCAATGTTAACATACAAATTATTCCAAATGTTATACAGTTAGCAGAACTGGTCTTATGAAATGCTTCAGTTATTTTCAATAGATGTTTATAAATAATGCATCACATGTGAATAAAACTTACTTTATCGTTCAATTCACGTGAAATCTCCAGATGGCGTTTACAACAGATCATAGCTTCGTCAAACTTGCCCATAACCTTAAGTGTGTTTCCAAGGTTACCACTAGACTTTGCCTCTCCCAACTTGTCCCCCATGGTCCTGAACATGAAAATTTTAACGCTGAGAATAAAAAAATAATATGTATACATAAAAAAGAATATTTGTATGATTCTTAGCACGCATAAATCAATGAATATTATTGAAATTTAGCTATGTATAAATAAAAAACTTACGAAAAAAATATTTTTCAACACTTCATAAATTATGAATTTTTCTACTCTTGAAAAAGTTTGGAAAATGTTTAATATTATCTAAATTTAATTTCACAAAATACTCGTAAAAGCTACTATCATAATCTAAAACACTTTTGAAAAACATAAAACCATTCAGTTTACTTCTTGGTGCCATTTACGAAATATACAAACAATACTGAAAACTTGTAAACAAACTCAGATGAAAGTACCATCACCTGTTTTAAAGTACCGTCTGCATTTTTGTTGTATTATTTGTATCAGACGAACTAATGAAACCTGGAGGCTAAAAAACACAGAAATTCAAAACCAACAAAAGTCGTATAGATACAAGAACCGTATTACTACGGCTTTAGCACAGTAAGGTATTGTTATACTTGAAATGTACCCTCACTTTTGTAAAATTATGTTCAATTGGAACAATAAGTAAAAAAAATATAGACAGGTTAAGACACTATGACATAACAGCTGTCACACTTAAATTTAACGCATAATTAGGGAAGAGGGTATGATTAAACCTAACATTCTAAAAATGTAATTAAAATAAGAGTGAATAGTTATGTGTGTTAGAAATCAGATGAGTTAAGTGACAAAACTGCAAATTTGTCACACATGAAAAATGAAGTTGGTACTGGCAACATATGTAAATTCCTCTGTATTATGGTTTTAAAAATTAACAAAAACTGTATAGCCCAGTCAAATGTTTCGTCGGAACTTATATTAAATGGAGCATTAATGATTTTTGTAGAGGTGTTTCGGACCATTACTAGAACTAAAAATTCAGATTTGCAACCCTCAAAAACCTGTCCTCGCAGAATGGCGGTCGAAAAACTGTTTTTTTTTACCTTTTTTTCGGTTTTTGTTAAATATTTCCTAAACTATGCATTTGTTGGAAAAAATCGTTCTTAGCCTTTTAAAAGTATACTAAATTTGCTACAAAATGAGATCAAAATCCTTTTAGAAAGTTAAATAGTTACGGAGATACGGCTTTTCAAAGATTGACCTTTTTCCAAAAAGTTAAAATTCAAAGTTTTCTATATGTTTTGAGATGGATACTGCCGAATGACACATCTTACAGAAAATTCAAGAGCATGGAAGTTATAAAGAATTTGGTAAGCTTTAATTTGAGCTAAAGCCAGTCCTTATAGCTCATATGGTCTCGTCAAAAATTATAAAAATCAAAAAGATAAAAAAGTGCTTTTTTTAGTTGAAAGTTGATTAATTTTGTTTCCTCTACCAACATATGAGAATTAATGGTGGGTATTAAATGTCCTAAGTTTATAAATTATGTATCCCTATATATATAACCAAAATTACAGTCCATATGGAGATGGGATTTTGTCAGCAAAAATATTTAAGGAGAATATTTCCTAAAAATGTATTTACATTTAAACACACATTTGTGAGGTTCCTGGTATGTGTTGGTATAGCACCTGGGGCTATGAAGTCGAGGGTGGGAAGATGTCTTCATCCTCACTTAAAGAACTGTCATCTTGGGATGAGGGCAGATTGCGGTAGGATTTCCTCCTGCAAAAAGTACACAAAACTGAGCATTTCAGCCCAGCTTCCCGGCAGCTGCAGCCCCCAGTGCAGCCCATCTTGCACTTACACAAGATCAATTGCAGAAGGGTTTGAAGTGCTAGTTCAACTTCATTGTGATTGGAACCTTTGAAAGAGCAAGACTTTTTTTCTTCCAGGCACTGATAGACCTAAGCTTATGTTTGAACAACAGTTTTAAAAAAGGAGTACTGACTCAGGAACTACAGATTCAACATTGTCAAGAAAACCATCAGGTTGAGGATAATTGCTGGTATCATAAACTTGAGAGCGGATGTCTTCTAAGATGAGCTCTGCTGCAGCCTTCACAACTCTCAACCACTCCTCCTTAGCATACTTTTTTCTCATCATACCATTTGTCATGAAGGATTTTATGTCCTTTGTATGTAAGACAAACGATTGGTGACCGACCATCGCCCGATATAATCACAATACTTAAACGATCAATGAGTTGCTGTTTGATGATTCTCACATCAGGAATCTGTTCAACTAAAATTTGTGCCAACATCTGATTTGTTGAGAATTGGCATTCTTCACTGTTTTCCTCCAAGTATAAGTCAATTCTTTCCAAAGTATTTTGTACAGCTTCTACTTTTGTACGACACTTTTCTGTCCGATTGTTCTTGGACAGTGGAACAAATTTGTATGACATTGGCTGTGGTACCTGGCATTAGCAGCCACCAAATCTTCACTTTCTTGACTCAGTCGCTCAATAATCTCCTTTCCCAAAACACACCTCTGCGTTCAGCTTATTTTAGGAAATGTGCCCTCGTAGAATGCAATGTTACTGGAAAGACAGTATTTCGTCTATCTCGGGGTATTTTTTTTTTGGAATTTCAAAAATTCTTCTGTTATATCCTCTCCACACAGAATACAGAATTTTCCTATTTCATAACTCTCACGGGATAATCACAGGGCTGCTGTTGGCTGAGATTAGGTAACAGAATCCCCTCCACGACTTTCAGAGCTGTCACATTGTTGGAGCAGTATACCTCTTACGACACCCATCATTCATGTTACTTCATTCAAGGGTGAAAGGTATATTTGGTTCTCTGTAAGTTTTAGTTTCACACTCACAAAAAATCGATAGGCGATTTCTCGTTTTTTTACAACAGTTCGTGGACCATTAGTCTCGTCTTCCAATGATACACATGAAATAAAAAGCGGAACTGACATTTTTACACTTGTATTTTTTAAGATACACTCGCTTATAAAATGTATGCTTTATCAAATTTCTCACTTATTATTTATTATTATAAAACAAACTCACTTATTATAAAACAAACTTTTACTAACTTTCACTGCGGTTTCAACAACTAAACTGTCGTACAACATAAACAATTACTCATTATAAAATAAACTTTTCTGTTATTATAAAATAAACTTAATTATTATAAAGTACACTATTACGTACTTTCACAACGGTTTCAACAATTAAACTGTCGTACGACAAAGACTTCTCTTGGGTTCGATTGGGTTACCCGTATCTTTGTAACTATTTAACTTACAAAAACAATTTTGATGTCATTTTGTAGCAAATTTAATATACTTTTAAAAAGCTAAGAACACATTTTTCCACAAAACTCATAGTTTAGAAGATATTTTTCGACCGCCATTCAGCGAGCACAGTTTTCTGAAGGTTGCAAATCTGGATTTGTAGTCCTAGTAATGGTCCGAAACACCTCTCCAAAAATCATTAATACTCCATTTAATGTAAGTTCGTGCATTTTTCGTGTAACATTTAACTGAGCTAGTATTTGTTGATTTAAAAAAGTTATTTGTTTGTCTAAATGATGTTTTGTTAGTCTTAAAAGGGTTTTCATTGGTTCAAAACGTTTCCATACAAAAATACATACGCTCAGAGTTAGGGTGTTTTTAAAACTTTACACCCCTCTAACTTTTAAACAGTTAGTCGTATAAAAAAAAAAGAAAAACACCAAGAACAAAAAAGTCTTGAAATAACTTGTGAATTCCAAAATACAGGGTGTTCCATAAGAAATTAGAAAGTTGGCTGCCATATTGAAAATGGCGGCCATTTACAATATTTGAACTACATATTTTTGTATTTCTCAAAAAACAAGCAAGGTTCCCCATTTAAAGTTTGCTGTCAGATTTATAGTTTACAAGATACCAATGATGGCCCATTTAAAAAAGACATCCTGTATATTGTACATACATAGTATATAAAATACACATAATATATGTTTATGTGTGTGTGGGGGGGTGTATGTGCAAGTGTGTAGTATACAAGAATATACTAACATATTATTAACACGGGCTATGTCTTCATTCTAAACCGATCAAACATCTGAGTACTTAAAAAAATTTTATTAAAAATGGATTACGATCAATTTTGATTCTTGTGATAAAGCCGTTTGTTTAATTGCCGGCCTTCCAAAGAAGGTTTTCGGCGGGCAAAAAGTCTCCTTCAAATGTTTGTATTACACCAACAGAAAATTTTTAAAAAATCTTGTTTTTTCTAAGCTTCAATTTGTTTTATCACAACTTATTTGTTAAAACGAAAGGTTTACAAGTTATTTGTGAAAATCTTTCAAAACATGAATTTTTTGGATGAAAAACCAACATATTCAATCATGAATAACTCAAAAAGTATTGACTTATCAAAACTCTTTGCTTGGAATTCATTGCTCCATCGATTCGATTCCTGTGGTTATTTTGAATAATTTCCACCCCCCCCCCCCCCCCCCCCCCCCCCCCGGTCACTTTTGTTCCTTAAGCTATTCTCTAATTACTGTTGAAATTTCTTGTCAATCGGTCTCCCCCTTAAGAATTCTGGAATTCTGACCGCCTTACACTGGATTATAGTAAAAAATGTACCACAGGTTGCACTTTTGAAAAAAGTTCATATACTAGTCAGTTATCAAAAAATTTATTTCAAGTATAGGTGCAAAAGTTTTGGTTAAGAAGGGCTGGAGTAGGGTCTGGTAGAAAAGCAAACTGCTGGAAAGAAAGTAGCTAAGAGTACAACTTTGTAATACTACTAAGATCAAATCTAAGTATTACAAAATCCAGAGACCAAGCGCCCCACACTTGCGCCAATGTTCTCTACAGACCAGTATAAAAATATAGAGCCAATAAAATAACTCATTTCTAAATAACAAACCTTTGAGTAAGAAGACACTGGCCCAAATATAAACAATTTGGCTGTTTTAATGGACGACCAAATGATGCAAATTTAGGTCATTTGTCTATAGATAAAAACCCAGATGAGCCGGCTAATTCATAGTTAAATGTTTTTTACTATGGCGGAAGCGAACAAGATAAACACTTACTTAGTCTCAAAGCTTTTCTACTTGGAGAATATTTAACCTCCACTAGTTTGTCCATTATTAACAAATCATTTCTTAAACAACTACCTTTAATTTATACTGCACTGAATTACCTAGCTAACGTCAGATCGTGTTTGTGGTATTGCATTGCCTTATTGTAATCACCCAGATAAAAATAAGCATTTCCTAGCTGACTGTAGATGGCGCTAAGTGTGCGCAGGTCATCAGTTCCCGCTTGTATTGCAGCTTGGAAAAACGCTACTCCCGCTCTACAATCCCCTGCTTTACAGAGTCGTTCACCCTCAAGAGCAAGTTCTAAACACATATTGCCTCCGTCTCCACAACTCTGCAACACGTTCAACTAAAATACAATTTTAGTATAAGGACATTAGTTTTAGACAATTTTAAATATATATACAATAAAAGACAAAAGTTATCTTTTATAATCGTCCTCCTCATATCATAAAATAAAATAAAATCAACAACCTTATAAAGTAACAATGACTCTAAAATTATTTACATAGGCCTAAATAATTTTTTTAAGCAATGAAAAACTAAGACTCTAATGATTAATTAACCCAGAAAAGACAAAGCTTAACAATTCTTAAAACCTAATAAAAAGCACATATGTATCAACAAAAATATTACTCTTCTGACATTAAGTTTAAATATATTCTATCACAAAAAAGTGAAATTTTGATTACACTGCCAGAAAAAAATACTTACTTGATTATCACCAGACAAATTATCGGCACTCGCACTAAGAGACATTATTCAATAAATTTGCAATGACATGCACAATTGTTGATATATATTTAGAGGGTAATCCACTGAAAAATAAAACAATAATAATTGTTAAACCAACATACTTTTCTCTATATTGGCATTAAATAAAACTAACAAGTAAATAAAACTATTATATAAGATCATATCTGTGATTCGAGTAAAGTTAATTGTAGTGTTCATGTTACTGTAATATTTTCCTACTAATAATATATATAATTTAAAAGTGTCAATTACTTTTTCTTCAAAACAAAGTTAGAAACCTACACCTAATAATACTGACAAAATTAATTCACAAATAGTCACTTGGAGCTTGCAATTCTTTGACATTCCAAAATAATTCCTTGATATAGAGTGTTATTAAGTTTAATGAGTGTTCTTTTTATTAGGCTAAATCGTATTTAAATAATTTTATTAGAGGTAGAAATGTATGGCACATAATGTGATGAAATCGAAATCGCAGTTGCACTACAAAGTATGCTGCCAACAAATGAGAGCTATAACTGTATGGGGATGGAGGTTATAAATAGTTGGAAATGTTTATAGATGCCACGGATATGGGCATCAAGGCGAGAGAGCCAATCTGACAAAAAGTAGTCACAAAGACAAAATAAAATGAGAGCAATTTTTTTGAGAATTTTGGGGAATAATTGTTTTGTATTAAGTTTTACTTTTAGTAGAATCAGTTTTTGTTTGGTTTAATATTGAGATAATTCTTTATTTTTGAGAAATATCCGTGTTTGAGAATTTCGGGAAATAAGTTAATTTGAACTCAGTTTTGCCCATGTAGGGTAAAGATTTACATTCGTTAAAATTTCTTGGTTTTGAATATATTAATAGAGCGTACGATTTACACTAATGACCGAAGTACTTGGTAGAACTCCATTTTAATGGAAAGAAAACAAGCACACAATTTTTAGTTAATTCTACAAAATTTATTGAGTCTTACCGACCAAGGTTTTGCGAATGACGGCATTTACAAGGCGGCTTATCATACTATGATCCTCTCAAAGTAAATGGAAAATAGCAGCCTAGCGAGTTGCAGTTAAATAGATACAATTTATAACAAATTAGTGGAGCCGTTGTTATAACAAGACCTATTTTGTAAAACACACTCAAAAGACTAACTTGCAAGGAACTGTCGTTTCATACCTTTCACTGTTTTTGATCCAGCGATAGTTCGAGGGCGGTAGCCTAATGGATGAAGTTAGAGCAGAGATGGATGTTTAGACCTGCACGTTGCAGTGTCGGATACTAGGAACAATTACTTGGAATACTACAGTACTTGCATGCCTATCTACATTAGCAATTTTGAGGGACGTACAGAAAACTTGTGCAATTTCTTGCAGATATGTAAACCCAGCTTTAGATACACCATCAACACTATTCCCAATAATCTAGCTTAGGCCTATTATCTAAATGCACTTCTGTAGGGCCTACTTATCAGTGAAAATTTAGGAAATAGAGTAGGCCTAGTCATGTTACCTAAGCACATTCTACTATTGAATTTTGGTAAACATAGTCTACTGTGACTAGAGATTAAGCTAGAACCTCCGGCCCTTTTTTTTATTTGCATCAATGAGACAAATACATTTGGTTATTGGGAAGTTATTTCTTTTATATTGTTTAGTGTATTTTAAGTGATTTATTTCTTTTATCTAGTGTTAAAATATCAAGCAATACTGAAGTTAACCTAGCTCTAAATTTTTATTTCTCTCGTATTTTCTATAATTTTTATTTCCCGCAGATTGTTTTGTTGTTTTTACGGTCAGTTTAACGTGTTCTTGGCGGAACTTTACTATTCGACTCTAGGCTAACCTAGAGCCAACATAAATGCAAAAATAATAATTTAAAAAATACCTAAAAGGTTCTGACCTAACCTATTTAGTCACAGATGTTTACCTGTATTCAACATTTAACAGTAGAATGTAAAACAACGTCGTTGTCTGAAAAAATATTAGGCTAGAGTCGAATAGTAAAGTTACGCCGTGTTCTTTCATAATATGGTAAAATTTTCCAAAAACCTAGAGTCACCCTCTCCTGCACTTTTACCCACATTTTTGCCTAGCCTAGGCTACTCCTATCTAATACCAATGTCCATATAGGCCCTAATGTTCTCTTTAGAGCAAAATTATACATTAATGTTTTAGCCTACTTATAAATTGTGGATCTATAGTTTTCTTCAAACTAGAAACCCCTTGATTATAGGCTAGACCAACATTCTGAATTTCATTAAAAAAATGGCATTTAGGCCTGTTATTTATCTAAGGACTTCCTATCATTTCCTCAATGAGAAAGAAATTCATTTAGTTATCAATAGCTATTTATCAATACTAATTTAGCAACAGTTTAGTAAAATTAGCAATTGAATATTTTGAATGAAATAGGCCTAGGCTAAAATTGTTGCACCTTTTGTTGTTAAAATAAATTGTCAATTTGATTGAAATTTTTACAATAAAACAGATTGTACCTAAGCTAAACCGTTACCAGAGCTTAAGGTTGACGAGATACTTACATACACAATGATAACATGTATTTAAAATTAAATCACGTAATAAAAATTGAGACCATAATACACAAATAGTTTCATACTAAAATTA
>JAGFPH010000109.1:189690-219746 GCA_018207615.1 Philaenus spumarius | reverse complement strand
AAAGCAAATGTCACGCGAATGAAATGACCGTTCATTTCCAGTTCTATGTTCCCCCCTACAGCCCGGCCAGTATTTTTTCTGAGTTATATCTATATACTGATGGATGCATCACACTTTCCCCTATCTAAAACTGCCATCCAATAAAAACTCTGACAAATAGTTTTAAAGTTGTGGGGCGTTTTGTAGACCCTTGTAATTGGTCAGTTTTCCAACCAATAAACAGCCTTACTAACTACACGTGATATCTGTGTGATAAAAGTATATTTTTAGACATATTTTGATATGAATGTGTAGAGAATGCTTCAAGCTAATATTTCCTGTGAACCAATAAATATGTTTTGCTCGAATGGTTTGTTATCTATGAGCGTGGGAATGAGATTGACGTTCTCAAACCAAGGCTGTAATTTCAATTAACGATTATTCCCCATACAGCTTCATATCCGACCTTTGTATACCAAACATGAGTGGGATGTTTCTATATTTCTTCTCGCTTTTGTTATTCAAATAATTCTAAGTAAAACACTTTTATGAAAAGACAATTTACAAGTATATAGTTCAATTCCTTGATTTATTCTCTACACTTTGTTATAATAATATTTCATTTTTGGGCAAAGTATATTAATTATATTCCTAAATTACGTTTCAAACTTGGCATAGTTTTGATAGCAGTCTTGTAGTAGGAACATAAAAACTGGCGTTTTCAAAATAAGAAATTTGAAATTGCTAAATATTTTTATACAGTTCTATTTAGAACTAAATTACAAAACTTTTTTACATTTATGGAAAATTTTTTTAAAAATTTTTACAACTTTTTAAGTAGATTAAAGTTGACTTTTACCTTTCGTAACTGAACATTTTTTGCTTCTTGAGCTAATAACTTTAAGCATATATAAATTCTTTGAACCTTTCTCTACAAAAAAACTATGGAACACTTTTGGATTATGGTTCATTTACTATTTTTGGCGAATTTTTGAAAAAAATGCTTGCAAACGAAAAAAAATCAATTTTCGTTAACATTGCCGGTTTTAGGGTTAAATTAAGATGCAAAATAACACGTTTTAGGCTTCCCAAAAGTACTTTAAAACGATATAGGTATGTATAATTTTCCACTTCTAATTATGATTCAGGCCTACTTTAGAATAATAACCATGACTCATCCCCCGCCAAAAGTTTCCGTGCGATGCCTCTAACCTCATAGGCTTGGAAGTTGGAACACACGGCTTTTTTTTTACCGACTGTGGATCAGTGGCGGCTGGTGAGTTATTAACTTGGTGGTTGCAATTATTTGGAGAGAATTTCCGGGGGGTGGGGGGGGGGGTATGTAATATGAACGCAATTTAACACATTATTTTATATGATGAATTACACGTGGAATTATAAGTTTTTGTCTTAATTACAACATTTTTAACTTAAATCCATTAAAATGGTTTGGTTACCATTACGAACAAGTGAAAAATTTGTAGCTTTCAGTTAAGGGTACTAACCTACAAATAGTAAAAATTCATAGTAAAATAGTAAATAAACTAAAAAAAAACTATTTAAATCATGCATGAATAACATAGAAATCAGGCACATAATATGTTTAAATATCACTAACCTCATTTAAAAAGAAAGTCCATCCGTCTGTTCTTCAGATGGGCAAATTTAATAGAATTTTAATTTGATAATAAACATAACATTAACATAATCGAATTTATGAACTCGCCTCATATCCTATTTAGGAACTTGGCCTATCCTTTTTTGTTCAAAAACTATTATTTGAATTGTATGGATGTTTGAAAATAGATTTGGGATAATCTGTTCAAACATTTTGGTAAAGGTTGTGGCCTATCTTTAAAACTATAATTAAATCACGAATGGCACGAATATTAATTATGAAAAGAATATTAACAGCTTTTGTTTGGCGTCTAATCAACACTACACTCTCTGTCTAGGCCCACTCAAATTGCTACAACTTATGAAGAATAATGTGAAAAGTTTTAAAAGCACTATTGTAATAGAATCCAGATTAAATACACACACACTAAAATATATTAACACAATCTAAAACAAATAAACAACAAACGCAGCTAGCCAAAATACTAGAACAAAACTAACAACACGTAACCTCAAAATGTCTTGCATTATTCACTAAACAAAACATGAAATATGAACATCAAAGCATTCTGGCTGGCAAACCCCTGGTGGCTGGTTGTAGAACTTTTATGCACCTGAAGGCTTTATGTGAGTTGCCATAGCAACACATTAGTTACAAATTCCCCACCAGTTTCAATGCTAATAGCTGCATTAGGCTCTGGTTGCAGAAGCAGTGCGTTCCACGACGCTGCGCGCGAAGGTTGGGTTGACGTTCTTCGGCTTTTCAACGGTTTGGGGACATTCTTGGCCATAAATTTTAGATTGAAATGAGGTTGATATTGATAATGCACTGATATTTAAAGAAATATTAATGTGATTAATTTTTTGTTTTATTTCTTGGGGGTTGTGCAACCAAACAACCACACAAGGAGCCGCCACTGCTGTGGATTAGTTACCGTCCCCGCTCATAAAAAGCCTCATTGGGATTCATTAAACTGAAGTGTCCAGTTCATTAATCACGAAGTGTGTTATGTAATGTATTATTTCTTTTAATGTTTTATTAATATGAACAGAGAGCAACTCTCGCTTTATTGTTATTCCATGCCGATTGAAAAGAAAGCAAAAAATATACTTATTTTCGTTCGTCCAATCAATAAATAAAAGAAGAGAAGATTTTGGAGCATTATACACTGTGTTTCCCGATTTGAGGAACTAGAAGAAAAATTTTTCAATTATTTAAGAATGTCGGTTTCGTACTTTGACGAACTGCACAATTGGCAGAAGGATAGGCTAGTATTCTACGAAAAAATACTAAAATAATAAAAATTGGCGTGTATTTGGTCATATTCGCCACTGTTTCGGCGGAGGGATGGAAAATCCATCGACTGTAATGGCAGCGAGCGGCTGCACAGTTACCGTCAGCGGCAAATAAACAGTTCGTTTATTTTTCCGACGAATGTGTATGCTCTAATACTCTCCTTCGCGCCACTGTTGATATGACAGCGACGGGAAATAATCTTTGGCGGAAAACGCCGTGTGCTGCCTTTAGAACACTATACTTTGATACAACTACACTGCATCTATATAAAATAAAGTGTCAGTGCCCAATTCAACCAAAGATAATGTCAGCAATATATTAATAATTTATTGTAGGTTAACATTTGCATAGGTGTTGAAAACAAGTTAGGTATTTTAATATAAACAAAGTCCGAAATATTTTTTCAATGGGGGGGTTATAACCCCCAAAACCCCCCCCCCTGGTTACGCCTATGAGTCCAACTGACTTTTTGGGTAACAAATAACTTATGTACCAAATTACAAGGGAATCCTTAGAGCTGTTTTCGAAATTAAATTCTGCAAAAACATACAATTATTGCTCATTTAAGAATTAGCCCAAATGGTAGATCCACCACTGGGTAAGCTAATTGAAAACAAACATTCCTTTAGTTTTCAAAACATAAAAAGTTTTTTCTCGATTTTTGTATTCTTTGAACATTAATTTATTACAATTAGTACATCATGGTCGAAATTCAACTAATTTAGGTTTTAAAGTAACGAAATTCAACTTGTTCACGTAATGTTATATCCTCATTAAAAATAAATAAGACATATAGTACAAGGTCACTAGATAGAAAAGGTTACCTCATTCGGGAAATATCAAAAAAAGTGGAGTGGGGGCTGTGACGTAGTTATTGGTACAACTAGACAGTGATCAAAGTTTTGTCGTTTACGTTTATATGCGTTACTCATTTGTGAATGTTTGACGGCTTGTGTTTTTTGTTTAAACTTAAACTTTTTTTAAATTAGTGTATACAAAGTGTTTAAAGTAGAAGAAATATATTATTTACAATGGATACAAAATCAATAAATAAACCTAAAGTTGATTCCGTTTGTGCGGTTGCAACTTGCAAATATTATTATGGAAAAGCAAAACAAGAAGGAAGAACTGATATATCTTTTCACAGGTAGGCCTAGATATTTTTTGTTTCTATTGTAATAGTAAATAATATAATCCCACTTACTCGTATAAAATGTTATTATAATTTTCTTTTGTCTTAATATTTTGATTTAAAAGTAGTTTCTGTGGCTATCTTTTGCATTAAAATTGTAGAAAATAACTTTTTGATAACAATTTAACTTAATGAGTCTGTTGAATAAAAAATAAGCAAAAGCTATAACTTAAGACTTTAAGTCATTACTTAAAATCGTGTGAATAAAAATAAGCAATAGCTAGTACTAAAAGCTTTGTCTAATAATTTTAAGCTTTCACTAATTTTCCTAGCTAAAGCTTAAAGTGAATAAAATGTAGCTAATATCATTGTTATTCATCAAATATTTTGTCAAACTTTTATAAAAAAAACATATTAGGACTACACCCGTCCAATTTCTTTGATCATTTGGCTTATTAAGTACCCTACATCAATTTTGGGGGTATGTTTCGGTTTATTCTTTTATTATTGTTATTTATTAACTATTATTAAATAATTACTGTTGAAAGATCGTGATTCATATCTTAACGGGTTTGGGGTTTTTAAGATTTCAAAAACAAATCTTAAAAAATCTTGTAAATATACTTTTACAACAAAGTAAACATAATCAAAGACTCTTTAATGTTTTACAAAAAACATAAACATAGGCTATACTGCAAACCCCAATATTACAGACTGGAAAACATTTGTAGGCCTAATTAATTGGTTATAAAAGTTTTTGCCTTACATCGCGGTTTTTGTCAGGCATTCGCGTGTAATTGTTCCACAAACATTCTTCTTTTTCATAATGTAAAATTAAAGTTTTCATAACTTCAACTCTCCTAGTAAATTTTGCCATCGTATTATTAATATAAAAGGAAATGAACGCATAATTTATGAAAACTGAAGAAACGTGTATTTTGAGGTTAGGAGGTTACCTAAAACTGCGTACTGTATTAATATTTTGTACTTTATTGTTATTCTTTTTTGAAAATCTTTGTCAAAGTTTACAACATGTCAAAGATTCATCAAAGTTTCATGAACGAATTATTCCGTCAAAGAATCGTCAAATTTCTTTGATGAAAAATCTTTGATCAAAGAAATTGGACGTTTATTTGATAGTGTAATATTATGTACCTAAAGCTAAAATTATTAAGTGCAAGCTAGAATATATTTCAGTATGCCCACCTGGTGACTTGAAGCTTATTAAACCCCATGAACTTCCCACACAAAGCGTGTTAAAAAAAACAAACAAAATATACAACTAATATTTACAACATACATTTAATACATACATTTAAAATATACAACAAACTAATATGTTTTATTTAAACATATTAAATACAATTTTAATGACTGCTTTTTAGTTACATGATTTAAAATGTATTACCAAGATAGCTTTTTATTTTAAATTTTACTCAGTAAAAATATAAATTAAAATTTGTATGATTATACTTTTGTTATTATTGTAAATTGCAAATTAATGACATAAACATAATGTTTTTGAAAAGATTAAGATATATTCTTACAATTACAAATGTTGAAATGTGTAACTTAAGTATCATTTTAAAAAACTGCAACCCCAAAAATAGTTTAATAGATCTATTTTAAAAAAAATTAGGTAACTTGTACGACGAAACATACATCTTTCATGGTAGCGCGGTGTTTTTGTACTATAATGACGTCACTGGACAGGGAACGGGTCGAGGGGTTTGAGTTTGTTTACATGACTATGAGGTAACCTTTTCTATCTAGTGACCTTGATATAGTAGACCTATATATATATTGATAATATACGGTACGGTAATTGATAGAGAGGAGAGTAACTTTTTGGTTAGGTCTTTGATTAAGTGTAGGCCTACACCTGAGACATACTGGTTCTTTTAACCTTTATTATTAAACTGTTGTTATAAAATATACGAAATAATTTGATTTTAACATTTAACAGGATTTACCATCTTAGTTTTGAGATTATTATTAATCCTACACCTTTATTATATATAAAACATAACATATGTTTTTAGAAGGTTCCATCGGGGGTTGGCGTGCGGAGCAGGGTATCTCCTAGTAAATTTCGAATATTGGTAATCTGATAAATATAATCGGTCAATCGGAAAAGATAGTCTTAGCAACTTTTAATCACAAAAATATTTTACTATCAAAATTAATAATTGTCTTTATTGTAATTTATATGTTTGTGAAATTAAATAGGAAAGGAAAACTTTTCTTACTGAACTTATGTTTAATAGGTACCGGTACCTAATTTTAAATTTAATGTGTTCGAAATATTATTGTTATAACGGTTTTTCATAACAGTATTGTCTTTGAATTTATTTGTAAATTACAAATGTTACATTACAAATACACTACACAATACTAATCATTATATATAAGCGTTGAATTCAAATTCAATAATTATTTTCACAATAGAGACATCTTGTCTAACTCTACATGTAGGGTGTGAAATGTTTGACTCCTCGACTGCACAGGTTGTGATAGGAGGAGGTGTCTCTATGACAACGGGTGTGCGCAGTCTCTTGTCACCACAAAGTTTGACTCCAACTTTCCAACTCGCACGCTTGGTTAATGTCTGTGGAGCGCAAGCGACCTTGAATTAGTCTATTTTAATTTCTATAGATAATGGTTGTAATATAAAAAGTTAAATAGTGACTGCGCTTTTACTCTCCAGTAACAAACTATACTTTTTAATTTGATGTACCGGTACTCTGCTTCTAATTTGCGAGTTTCCGAAACATTTTTCAAACCCCCCCCCAAATACCAATGACGCAGTCTGCGTCATGACCCCCCTCTGTGGGCAACCCTGAAATAAGATACGGGAAATTGCTACAAGTATTTTACCTGTTATTCTTGAAATCCAATTTGTGACTATGTTATGTTTAACCTATTTACGTGTTTTGATATCGTAATCTCATCTTCAAATATTTGTAACTTTTGAGATTGTCATATACCGTACACATAAAACAGAAAAAGTACACAACACGTAACATTTAGAGCTAGACGGTTGAAGTTGGTGTACATCATTGCGTGGGTGGTCTACGATAAACTCATTAAAAAAATACTTGTAGTCATTTCCTGTACCTAATTTCATTATATGAAGTGACTTGGATACCAAAAGACATGAAGCTAAAATCAACTCTTTTAATAAAAAAGGTTATGGTGTTTAAAATATGAATTAACTAACTGTTCAAACAGGTACGCTAATACTTTCCTAAATTCATTATAGGGAATAGTAAACGTTTTATTACCAACCTATTTTCTAGATAATTTTTAGCAAATATAATAACTCTAGGAATATAAAAAGGCTGTAAAATAAATGAATGTATTACAACTTATTTTTATTTAATAAGGAAAACAATACAATTATACACTTTTATAATCTTTAAAATAAAAAGTAGGCCTATAGGCTACATTTTATTCATACGCTAATAGTACGAAAATATATGCATATTTTATTAAGCACAATCCTTTAAATGTTATTTTTGTTTGTAGACATTTTTTTAATGTGGAGTGAAGGTCCGCACTTTGAAAGATTTAAACTTTTGTCTGATTGTAGCTTCAAGACAGTTGGATTTCTTGATCCTTACATGTATTGTCAGACAAAGACTACACTTAATACAGACAAGGGAGTTTGAACTGATTGTTGACTCTTTTAAACTCTAAGAACATAAATGTCTAGTGGTTGCTTAAACTTACCATTTCCCTCTTTTCCTTGATAAGACTAGCCTACAATTTAAAAAAAAAATGTGCATTATAGTTAGTTTTAGCTGAGCTAGCTTAATTTTGGGGAAGGAAAATCACAAATAATGAGAAGTTTGGTTCACAATAAATATTTAGTTTTAATGGAACATAATTATATTATTGTAATGTAATAACATTATTATTAATGTAATAACATAATGTTATGCAGTTTTTTTTAACTGGGTGAGAAAGGTACTAAAATAAAAATATAATCAAACATTTCTTTTAGTAGGTACAGATTTTACAGAATTATTTTGGTTCTTCTGAGGGAGAATTTGAATATTTGGAAGGCACATTGGTATGTAAAGACAAATTTGTTAACATGTTAAGTTATTTTTCAACTAAAATAAAAAACAAATACTTTTTTATAAAGTAAATTACGTCTAGCTACAAATTTTGATGATCATTATTAATTCACTCAACATTAATTGATAAAAATCAAACACACAATTTTATATTCATAAAAAAATATAATTTTATTTTGTAAGTAATGATAAATTTAAATGAGTTACAAACAAATCTAATAATAACAGTTAATTCAAAGAAATGGCAACAAATATATCATATGAATATTTAATTACTGAACTAAAAGTACAATTAACATTTTATCAAGTGAAGTATCATTGTACACAACGTTATTTATTACAAAGTTAAATATTAATGTAAAAAAAAACTACAAAATTACCTTCTTTTTGATTTAGATTATTAAACATTCTGAAATATAAATTATTACATTATATGTTACACATTTAATCGTACAAATATTATTAGTATACCTATAGTATCAAACACAATCAGGGACTGGATCATAGACACTTGGAAAAAGTCAAAACTGTTTTAGGTTAAAGAAACCATATCATACTTTTTATACATTAAAAACATAATATTGATGCTTGTTATATTATTTTAATACCAATTTAAGTACTGTAGTTTTAAAGTTTATTTTTTATTGAAAATTATAGATTCAAACAATTGGCCTTCGTGCGATTTTATCAAATTTATGCTGATTTGTAACAAATTTCTTTGTATGGAGAACATTTTTCTAAAGAAGAAAAATCAAATAATATCAACAAATATTGCCCTTCTAGTAAGAAAATATTTCAAAGGAGTCTATATTGACTTCATAAATCATAGATCATTTTTTAGTAACTGAACACAGTAACCTAAACTACCTTTTGGAGGAGTATAAAGTAATAATAAAGGTTTATCTTATATTTTACTGGTTTGTGTTCTTCTGCGCAATATTTTTAGACTCAATTTTCAAGCACATTCTTTAGTGAACAATACTAAATAGCACAAAAGAGGAAGTGGGCTTAGATTTACATGTTCTACACATTTATAGATTGATATGATTTATTAGAAACTAAATAACAATTCTAAGGCAAGATTAAAGGCAGAATTAATGGTAGGATATAACAATCAAAATTCTAATGGTAATATTCTAAAAATATAGGTTATTTAAAAAAAATATAAGGTACCGGTAGTAGTAAACACGATCTTAATGTAAATCTAACAATAACTAAAAACATGCAACAAAATATATATACTAGTAGTTTCTTACAAATTCAATATGAAGAATTAAAACAGATACCAAGTCCCCAAAAATCAACAATAGAAAATTGCCATTAAATATATTTAAAAAGAAAGCAAGTCTATCATGCAAGTGCATCTAAGTATTGCTAAAATATGATATGATTTAAGCTAGGGTTCCCCAAACCTTTTCTAGGTATGAAACTAAATTATAGTCAAACCTGCATAATTAAAAATTTTGGATAATTCAAATTTTTTGTCCGGTCCCTAGATTTCTACATTAAAACAATGGTAAAAAATCATGTTTAATTAGAATTTTATTTTTGATAATTCAAATTTTTGGTACGGTTGTTCTTATATAATAATAAGGCATAAATTAAGTGAGGGGACATCTGTTAGTGTTAGTTTTATACATCGTTGATTGGCTCGGAGGAGGTGAACTCAAACTGAACTCATATCACACGTAGACGCGGCAAATGCTCTTGACCTTGCCTTAGTGTAGGTTTACACCATCCGTTTTTTCCTTCCGTTGTATTACGATTCTGTTTTCTTCTAAAAACTGAAGGGAAAGGATAGGTTGTTCAAACTATTCGTATTGTCATCCCACAGTCTGTCCGTTAGTACCGCATCGTCTTGAAAAAAGATCGAGAAAAAAATAAAATTCGTTCGAGATAACGAAAATGGATGAACGCAACTGGCAGGTGGCAACAACACTACTAGTACCTAGCTGTTGTATCTAATCCTTCCTTCTTTCTGACGGACATGGTACCTTTTCACCGGATGCTTGTTGCGGTAACTTCCTTCCTGCAAAACGGATGGAAAACATGAAGGAAACAAAACCAGCTTTCATTTCAATTTGGTTTGAGGTGTTTTCATCAAGCTTAGGCTCTATGTACGTCTATTTAACTTATTTGTATAACAATAAATGTACTTTTTTTCACAAAGGTTTTTTTAATTTCTCGTGTTTTTATGGATAAAAAGCGTGATTTTTTCTGAACTCTGTTCGGAATAGACGGATTTTCGGAATAGCGGGACTGTACTGTATATTGTACATGTACAGTATTTTGTAAAATAAAACTTGTGTGTTAAATCTTTGATTGTGGAGTTAATGTTTTTTTACAGTACAGTACTGTAAATGTATTTACCTCTTTTTTTGTAGTGAAAATATGTAATTCGAATTTTTGGATAGTTCAAATTTCTTCCCTCATCACTTCAACTTCGAATTATCCAAGTTTGCCTGTATAACTATTGGGAGAGTTTGAGACAATGATGGTCAATGAAGTAAGGGAAAACTAGGAAACAAAGTACTGACGAAAAATGAAATTAAGATTAACTGCAAAAGTGAGGACTTGAGCAAATAGAGCTCTAGTAATGGTAAATAAGATGAAAGAAATGCAAAGTGTTTACATATTAAAAGAAGTAAGAAAGTCCTAAATAGGGCAGTACAGGATAGGGTAAAAGCAACAATGCCAATGAAAGGATAGAGAAAAAAAGGAGAGAACTTGAATGAATGAAAGAAGCGGAAGATGAGAGAAGAGGCAGGGAAAATACAAGCAGAAATTATGCTGATAGAGCAAACCAGTTAATTCTGGAAGAACAGAGAGACTGAGGTATTGTTGATAAAGCACTATATAGAAGACAGAAAGAAGAAGAGTAGAGAAACTTAAGTGAACGGTATCTCAACTATTGTTGCTTTATGGTAAAAAGCTTCTCGGGGAGATATAGGGAATCTGAAGTAGTATGGCTTTACAACAACCATAATCATCATCAAACCATTCAACGTTAAGTATTATTAACTGTTGTGTTAAAAATCCTTATGTTGAACCAGCAGTATTTTAACTAGAGGGTTAATGATATTAAATAGTTATAAGTTGTAGAATGTTAAAAATAGAATAGAGTGTCAATTATCTGAACTAAATGGAATAAAAAGTAGTTAAAAAATTAAACAGAAAATCAAACTGTATTAAATTAAATTAAAAAAGAAGAAAATTTTATGAACTTAGGAAACAATTTAACCCTTTTTGTTTTTGTACTGAACAATATTTCATTAATTTTTAATAATACCGTACAGTAGAACGTCGATAATCCGAACGTCAATAATCCGAAACGTCAAAAATCCGAACGCGTTCTGAGGCAGCCCCTGCAAAAATTTCGTTTTCGCAAATTCCAATTATTGCGTCGTTGAAAATTTCACAAAAATCTTTATCGCAGTTTGAAATTATTATCTCTTTTTAAACACTTCTATAACCTGCTCACACCCGCCCTCACAACAGACTGGTTGTCAGTATTTTCACTGTTGCGCTAATAAGCTGCTTTAGCGATAGCAGTAAACATACAGAAAATTCATTAATTTCTCTTTGTGTAATCATTATAACAGTGTGTCGTACATACAGTAGTGTACTATACAGTATTATTTTTATTTTTCGTTTGTGTTAACTATAATGTACAAGTGAACTTTTAATTATGTACTGTACTGTAATTGTACAACAAGTGTAATCATGTTAGCCTTACTTACTGTGTACGTACAGGTTCTTCTAAATCATAATATGTAAGTAGTCTTACATTCTGTATTGTAATTACTGATTGTACTGTTTAACCACTTTAATCGATTAAAGGGCATACATTTTATCCTAAATGGCATTTTATTGGTTGTTTTCAAAAATCCGAACAAATTGATAATCCGAACCCCCTTCGGTCCCAATTAGTTCGGATTTTCGACGCTCTACTGTATTTCCGTTGTGTAAATTTTCCCTATTTTATAAAGATCTTATAAGTTTTTTATAACACTGTTTTAGTTTGGCTCATTTTAGCTAAAAAAACTAAAATCAACTTTAAATGAAAAATCTATCATTTCTTAATTCTATATTGTCCTGCAAAGGTAAAAATTCGGTTATAATTCTGATGGAAAATAACCGTCTTAGAGACAAAATACTATCATATAGCAAAACATATAAACTAGGCCAAAACTTGCCACTCGTAATGAAATATTCCATACAAATACATTACAAAACTAACACTAACTACCTAATAAACTTAATAACCAACAAAAAAACTACAAAAGGAATATGTTTTATAATCTCACTAAGTATAGTGAAACAAACTAAACATAACGGCCACTGTCTGTTTGCATTCAAAGGTTGATTACAACAATTGTTGTGGTGGCATAACAACCTCTGTGTTAACTCACAGCGAAACAAATGCAAATAGATTATTATATACGCTGATATGTTCATGGAAATGACAACTGATTAATACAGAGGCACTAGAATGAGGGTAGTGATAAATTAAATCCTGACTCATGCGCACAGTAGATCCTGAGTTTTTGTGTCAATAACAGAAGTTTTTAAATGTAATAGAAAGAAATTTTATAGAAATCATCAGATGTGAATACTAAAACAAAAAAAAAGAAAGAATCAACCACACCGATCTTCACCAATGCGATCTTTCACCTACTACGTACTTAAAGGGGGTTAGATTCAATAAATTGTGTAATACACGACCGAATAATGTACAAAATAATAAGTACTTAACTCTAAGGACATTGACCTCTATGTATTTATTGTTTGATTTCTGTAGTTTATAAAGCTTGGCATTCTGATAACCGACGTTTTCATTAACTGCTGTTCAGATAATTGACATTCTACTGTTAATGTATAATATAACTACTAGAATTTCATCAATAGCGATTCAATAAGAGCATCAAAATTCAATATAAAATGTTTATAAAATGTACTATATTAGTTCAGGTTATTTGTACTGATTTAAGTCTGATGCAATAAAACTAAGATAATCCTGATGTAAGTAAACTATTCAACATTTAGATAAGATAGTTGACAAAGACATTAAAAGAGACTGACATTTTGAATATATGATAAGATAACTAATATTTAGTTATTACTACTGATTATTATATAAAGTATATATACACACTATTCTAATTAGGCATTTATAACAGACAAGAAACTACTTAGTTCTACACTTTGTCCTGTGGCATACCAAGGCGGATGCAGGGGGGGAGAGGCGCCCCAAGCCTTAGGCGGTGTCATTGTGGCAAAAAAAAAATACCCCCAAAATCGTTCTAAAAAAATACAAATAATTTGTGATGATCAGTCAAAGTGGAAAGTAATTGCTACTTGTAGTGAAATGTGACTGTGTCCGTTATTTGTATCAGAGAATGCAGCATGTAGGTTGGCGTGCTGGTGTACTTGTGTGAATACCTGAGATGTGGGAATGGCGGAGTGGAGCGGGGTATGGTGAGGGTGCGGTGTGGAGGGGTGATTAGCAGTGAGTTACCGTGTCAACACACACGGTACCCGGTCGCAAGTGAAATTGTATTGTGTACAATGATCCTCGTCAAAAATTATTGATCTCAATTGTATGTGGTTAACCAACAGGTAAGATTTGCCTTTGCCTGTTAGTCACTCTTTGATTTTAATTTAATGCATAGAAGCTAGATACTGTCTAGCGCACAAGACTATTTGAGGTTAGTTATGTTTAATTTCATTATTTAATAGAATAAACCAACCAACGGCGCTCCAGGTTGGTGCAGGAGGGAGACAGGTGTAATGAGAAAGAAGGTCGACTGAAGGCACACTGAAAAATCTTTCTTATCGTACTAGGTAATATTGAATTCCAGTTTAAACCTGGGTTTGTAATTAATTAGTAATAAATCTAAATCTCTCTACTTTTGACGAAGAATGTATCAACAGTTAAATGATTTGCAATACTCTAGAAATAAAATCTAGAGTTGCGATGCGAAACAAATACATTATATCAGCACACATTGGTGTTTACAGGCTACAGAATTTGGCTGAGTGCAACCAACATTGAATCCGTTCTTTCAATCAGTTTGTGCACACATTGACAAGATTATAGGATTAATACCTTACTTTATCTGACATTGATAAACATGTTTGGCTTTCTAACATGTTTGAATTTAATAGTTCAATAGTTTAATTAAAATTTAAAAAGTAAGATCAATGAGAAAAGGTTAAGGCCATTTAAATTTTTGTTTACCAACTAATTTCTCAATAGGTTCATAAAGTTTAAAATGCAAAATTTTAACATATTACAACAGTTGTGAAAATTCTCTTCATTTATCGTCTTCGACACCATAATGCTTATTTTTTATTTCAGACACGGCCATGAAGCGAAATCAACCAAATGGTGCTCAATAGAGAAAAAAACAGACGGTAAAGCTTTTACAGGATGTTTCGTTGGCCAGCTACATGTTAAAACTTATTAAACCTTCGTCTTGTACATTGAATCTTAACAACACTTCGGTATCTAATGACGAGAATGTGGCGAATACTACTTCTACTTCTGATATTGTACATATGTCCGACATTGAAGATGATAAGTCCCAAGAGGCAAAAGAAATTGAAATGGCAATGGTTGAAAACGAAGAAGAAAATAATAATCTGGATGACTCGTATCAAATATGATAGGCGGAGGGGAAGAAGATGAAAGGAAAGTAGAAGAAAATGAAAAATAAGCAGAAGGCTATGACGCATCAAAAGAGTTTGAAAACGAAGAAGACAATAATAATCTAGATGACATCATATCAAACGAGTTAGGCAAAAGAGTAGAAGAAAATGAAAAAGAAGCAGAAGGGTATGATGCAACAAAATGAGGAGAGGAAAGTCAAAAAGCTGCAGAAGTCTTAATAAATGAAGAAAGACATGATGACAGTAGTACTATTTTATATACTGATATCTCTCATTGGTCTCTCCCTGTTCCCAATAAACTAAAAATTGACATAATCAAAAGAGGGAGTGGAGAGCTTCAAAACCTAAATGGCCCACTTGTTCCTCATAAAAGACCAGAAGACAAGATTAAAGGCACAAAACGACAATTCACTCCTTATTGGTTCTATATAAATCAACCAAATGGGGAAAAAATTCTAAGGACCTGGATGGCATATTCAACTAAAAAACAAAGCTGGTACTGCATTTGTTGCAGATTATTTGCTACAAATGAAAGTTTGAAGAACACATCAAAATTTGTTACTGGCTTTCAAGTCTGGTGGAAACTTTAACCCTAAGGTTAATCATGAACTCTCAGAACAACATGACTCTTGTTACAAGAAGTGGAAAACTTTACAATTACATCTAAATGTCAATAAAACGATCGATCAAGCTAACCAGACAGTTGCTTAAAATGAAGAGACATTAAAAAAAACTCTTACAAGTCACTTTGTTTTTAGCTAAACAAAATCTTTCATTTCGCGGCCGCAGAGATGTTTTGTCAGAAAACAGAGGGAATTTTCTACAGGTCTTTGAACTGTTACCAAATTATGATCCTGTACTAAAATAACTCTTGATCAAGCTAGAACTGTCAGTCAGTCAAAGCCTCACAAGATATTAACAAGCTAAAATACAAATCTTACTTCTAGGAGGTGTCGTTAGAGAAAGTAGGTGATTTTGACTGACATTAAAAAGGCCAAGTAATTTAGCATAATCTTTGACAGCACACCCGACGTTCATATGCAGATCAAATGAGTAAAGTTATTTGTTACGTTCAAATAGAAAACAAAAAAGTATAGGTGAAGGAGCCATTTTTATGCTTCTTTCAATTAACTGGGAAGAAAACTGTTGACATTACAAAAGATATTTTGAAGCTTATAAAGCGCGATGGTCTTTATATGACGGTGTGCCGAGGACGGGATACGACAATGCCTCTACAATGGCGGGTCTAAATTCAGGAGTTCAAGGTCGGATTTCTGAACTTAACCCTAAAGCTTTGTTCGTACCGTGTGCTTACCACTCTCAAAATCTTTGTGCAGTGCACTCTTTTGCAACATTTTTAACAGAAATTAATGCCAGGAGAACAGGCAGCAGATGCAGTGAGCCGCTGACTTTAGAACAGGAACTTAAAAGGTCAATGCTGGAGTGTATCAACAGGTTTCATCGAGAAATCGACTCACGTTACAAAGGAGTGGAAACCATATCACTTCAGTTTTCGGACTTAGATCCTGACAATCTGATCAAAACAGCAGAATCTGAACTGCCGAGACTTGTAAAACATCTAGTTGAAAAGTATGATGAAATTTCTCAAGAGGACATGGTAAAAAACATCCTACATTTGAGAAGGATTCTTCAGGCAGCAAACGTACCTAAAGAACAGTCTCTGGATTGGAGTTCTTTAAAACTGTTGGAGTTTACAGTGAAACATGAGCTTTCAGACTCTATCATAAATCTCACTTTAGCGTTAAGGTTTTTTTGACGTTATGGGTATCAGTAGCCTCTTGTGAAAGAAGTTTTTCAAAAATGGAATTGATAAAAAACTACTTGAGATCAACAATGAGCCAAGGACGTCTATCTAACTGACCTATTTTTTCCATTGAAAACAGCATCGATCAAGAAATAGATTTTGATGAGGCTATTTCCAAATTTGCTGAAACCAAAGTTAGAAAAAAGAAGTTTTAAGTTGAACAAAGACAAAGAGAAACTTACCAGGTTGGTAGTACTGCAACTAGAGAACGAGTTATGATTTGACCAAAGTCCTTATTAAAAAGCTGTGTTTATTTTTTTTAGTCTTTGTTCTTTTCTTTATAAAATTAGTCTAATAGTATCTGTAAAAATGTAATAAAATAAAAATTAAATGTGATTATATTATTAACTTAAAAAATTTCAATATTGTTGATTGTATTATGTTAGTCGACGTAGTTTGATTTGATGAGTTACGCTAATACGTTTCCCAAAAATTTAAGACTTTTCCAAAAATCTAAATGTTTACACGCTAATTAATTTGTTTGCAGTATATTAAACCTGTATATAAAAATAATGTTCCTTTCTTTATCCACTTATCTTTTTCAAACAGCAGCAGTGCACTAGAAGTGAATAGCCAGTTAACTTTTACTTTATTTAAAAATTAAAATCAAACAACCTGAAATAGACAATTTATTTATGAATGAATTATAACACCTTAACACCCTAACACCGTGTATTAACAGTGACAAGTCCTTAATTTTCAATTTACTTGCGGGAGAAATTTGGACTATATTTTCACTGGAAAATATACTCAAAATTCATTTCTGAGGAGGCAACAAGATAATATCCCACCCCGTTTGCCACAAGACCTTGGCACGGCACTGACTTCATCAATCAGTAAAAGGTAAACATACTGACCCTTACAGCTGCTTCTCTGACAAAATCCTTTTCAGATTGATTTAGAATTGACGTCAGACTGCAAAAAAATGGAAGTTTTTATACAAATAACGTTCAAATGTTATGGAAATAGGAAAAGACTGCTTAAAATGTGAACAGTATGCAAAATACTGTTATTGTTAATATTTGAGCAGCGATAGCTCAGTAGGTAAAGTGACATTTTTTTACAACATGGTTGAGAGTAGCATATCTGCTGAGTGATGTTGGCTTTCTGTGTGTTATTCCATTAATTTTTTATTCTGAACACAAAACAAAGACATTAATTAATAATTATATGAGCTGGGCCTATATATTGTTGCATTTTTTTTTACTGAGTGACAATCTGGAACAAGGTATAGATGAGATTCTCTGCCTCTCTCTTTATTTATACTAGGAGCACTAAAGGATGATTATCTGTAATTTAATTTAAAGCTTATTCTGGTTCTAGCATCGGAAAGCTAAATTACTGCAATAACATGCAAATCAAAAGTATAAAACCAAACCAGTGCATACTAAAAATCTTATCTATCAGATACAGTTACATTATCTATCAATGCTGTTGTATTAAGGATATTTAACCTATTATAAATGGATATTTATAATTTATTACACAACTACTTATATATTGCACATGCTACTATCTAATGTGTGTTTATTCTAAGTTCCATCCTGACAAAACTTTGTCAAATTACTAAGCACTTATGATTGGCTTTAAAAACTTAAGAATGTGTGCTTGAGCAAAAGTGCAGTACAGTCAGCTTTAAACTACAGTGGCCACTGCACTTTGTTCAATCTGTAAATATAGAATTTAAAACTTAGATTGTGAAAAGAAACTAATAATAATAAGAGATGCACTTTACAAGAGTGCTCAGGTTTGGTTATATAATGTACATTAGAAGAGTGTTATTTTCAATAAAACTAGACTGTATAGGTAGTACCATTTAGGATGGCTCGTGGTTTGCGCAGAAGCAGTAATGCCCTTCTCCCTCCAACACCAGCCTTTGTCGTTTTGTAAGAAAAGTACAGTCTGTGTCAAATCCATCGATTAGAGGGCCGCCGAGCAATTTTTAGCATTGGACGCTCTTTCAATTACAAGTTTCTGCACAGTACTAGGATTATTTAAATAGGACAAATTTTATATATTTGTAATCTGCGTGATATGTTGCAACTAACAGTATAAATATCTTCCAGTTTGGTAAATGTTCGGAATTTATATAATAACAAATATTTCGATTTTTTAAATCGAGACATGAAAAAGTAGTAAAGCGTAAACTTTTTTTATTTTTAGGGTAGAAAGAAACTTCAAGCGGCAAAGTTGTAGAAAATTTGTTGATCTACATATTTTATTTCAAACATTTTTCAGTCAGATGTTTGGTTTGTCCACAAATCGCTTGCAAATAAGCGTAACCAATATTATTAGGTGTCGCGTTGCTCCCACGGTCCCACCGGACGAATAGGCCTAAGTTAGTGCTTTTCAGCAATGTCTAGTTATCTAACAATGTCTTGTCTGTATATCATAGCCTCGTTGCTGTATACTGTATAAATGACCTTGTATAATAAATATATTAGTATAGTATAAGGTATAATTTAAAATATGAAATATATGTTTGTTGTGCTTACTTACAGTACTTAAAAAAACACACACTCAGAAAAGCCAATTCAAATCGAATTATTTAGTCCCCAACCGCTTCGAAAACTTTCTACACAAGTTTCATAATCAAGAAATTATTTTTAAATTAGTGGAAATTTCTACTCTGTAATAAATAAATACATTGCCTGTCACAGTCTTTTTTAATTTGAATGACGAACATACAAAGCACGCGGTGCGACTGTGTACAAACGTAGGTATACTGTTGCGTTTGTTTGAAAGACATTTTTGAACAAACCAAACGTCTGACTGAAAAATGTTTGAAATAAAAAATGTAGATCAACTAATTTTCTACAACTTTGCCGCTGGAAGTTTCTTTCTACCCTAAAAATAAAAAAAGTTTACGCTTTATTACTTTTTCTAGTCCCGATTTCAAAAATCGAATTATTTCTTATTGTATAAATTCCAAACATTTACCATACTACAACTTATTTATACTGTTAGATTCAGCGTATCACGTAGATTACAAATATATAAGGTTTATTCCATTTCAATAACCCGTGTACTTTGCAGAGAGTTGTAAGTGGAAGCACGCCCAATGCTGGATGGAATCTGCTTTGCGGAGTTCTGACCGCCACTGTGGTCAAGATAACATAACTAGGGTTGACTGTACAAAGTTCCGCCTTAACTTAGGAGGGGAAGTGTGGTGGGATAGGTTCTCTGTCTCACTCGCACTACCCGCCCTACGCGCCATCCTAAATGATTTTATCTATACCTCTTAACTTTGTGTTGGGATAGAACTAAGAGTAAATACTGTATACTAATTTTAAAATTTGTATTATAAATTTAAACATCTAAAACATTTTGAAAAGTATTATTGAAAAAAATGTGTAAATATAATAGAAGATAAATAGTATATAAAAATATATATAAAGAAGAGCATAAAGCTAAGTTAATATTAATTGAATAGATCACTATACAATTTTAAATTACACACAAAGCTGCAACTGAGCTGCACAAAGCTCCATCATCATAGGAAACAACTGGCCAAGTTGGACATCCAACTATTTCAGACTATAGGTTCGTGATTACAAAACAGCAAGTTAAATATTTCAAAATAAATACAAATTTTCAAGTACTTTGAATGTACTTAACAAAACAAAAGGATCAGGGTGTCCATGAAATTTTGATTAAGTATATAGTATTTCTAGATATTCCATGGCATACATTTTTAGAGTAGAGGAGGATTAAGTCATAAATTTAAATCAATATAACTTATATGTTACAAAAAGTCCAAACACGAAAATGTTAGTATTCACTAACCACTATATCTGTTATCCAAAATATTAAGAAATCTATTTTCTTATTTTGGGCTTTTACATTTTTCTTTTAGGCAAAATTTACCATTGGGGATTGGGTAAAAGTATTTGTTTACAATATGTAACAAATAACTAATGTTCTATGATAATGTTGTTTTACTGTTAGTCTTTGTTGAAAAAAAGGTAGGTTAGATTTCTTTATTAAAAGCTTAAGTGATAACAATTATAGGCTTCAACAAGTAAATTAAAATATTTACTACTGCTGAATAGCAAATTCTAAGATTTGCGAGTAAATTCATAACAATTTCTGGTGTATGGGCTTTTACAAAAAGGTTAAGATATTGGCAGTGTATATTATCGTGTTAGTATTTTTTACTTTTATTTCTAGTTTAAAACGTATTGAAAAATGTAGAAGGACCATTTTCTGTACAGTGACTAGATAGAAACAGTGTGACCATATGAAAGTGGCCGCCATGTTTTTCCTAAAAGTAATGTCATCTGCTCAGAATTATACTGTAAAGATTAGTGTTGTATCTTTTTGTAATTATAAGAGAAATGACCTCTTTGTTTTTTTTTTTATAAAGGGAAAAACAAGCGATTTAATTGTTACAGTTTGATATTTATATTAAAATTAAATAATAAAAAACTGTGTTTCTTCTTAAAAAGTGTATTCTGTTTTTTTTGTGCAAAAATTTAACAAATATAATAGAAACAGATAAGAATTTAGGATAAACATGGCTGCCGGCCAATAGGAAACAAGACCTCACTTGGCCACACTGTCTCTATCTAGTCACTGTAATTTTCTGCACCATATGTTTTTACACTACATATACATACTTGGCAAGTATTCATTTATTTTACTACATAACTTATATAAATTGATAATTATGAGTATTGGTTGTTAGACATATCTGTTGATCCAACATTAAATTTTATACAAAATTTAAAAACTTTAAACTTAAGCTTAATTAATTCTGAGAAGAAAACACTATATTAAAAATAATAATTAGGTTACAAATTCTCACAAAGCAATGTTTATTTGTCTTATAAAATATGAATTGTCTTGCGTGTGACAATTAAACGTTGTCAAACATATTAATTAATTTATGTAAGATATGAAACAAATGGTGTATAACAGTAACAACAGGACAAATACATGTCCCGAAGTAGAGTTAAAAAAACAGTTGTTTCAGATTTAACAATATTATACCGGTAATTGTTTATAATCATTTCAGTGGTGGTAGTAAAACAGTGAGTGATTAATCCAACCTCACAATGAACATTTGTTTAATTTGTTCAGCCTCCCTTTGAAACACATAGTTTTAGCAAGAATGTGGGCATCATTGTGAATCCAAACATTATCATTTTAATCCAACCATTATAATTTTTGATTTACTAAATGTTACTTTTTGGATTTTTAAAGTTATGTAATCAGTTGGAAAGTTACAAAAGGGCAAACATTTTTAACAACTTTGGAGGCTCACATCTCGTAACTGAAGAGCCAAAATAAAAATTGCAAGTTTAACGGAATGATACCAAACTCACTGAGTAGCTCAATATTTTTATCATTTACTTTCCATGGTACCACAACAAACAAACCATAAAATCTCATATTTTCTGCTTTTTCTCGATACTGGACACCCTGAAAATATCTTAACGCTTTTAATTTTTAAATGACTTAAAACTTTAACAAATAACTATTAAATTGTAGAATCTGTATACATTAATTAGTTAGTAACATTAATCTGTTATAATCTACAAAATCTGTTAACAATATTTTATGCTTTTAATACACGTTTATATTATATATATATATCAACAAACAAGACATTAGCCAGCATTGAGTATTCTTTAAAGCAACCATTGATGACATTAAGCATGTGATTGGTAAACGATAGTCGCAGATGTGAGTATATACTCAGCCACGGAAAGCTCCCATGTAAGCGTGGCAATACGGGCATGTGTGGTGAACATCCATACATTGGTCGAGACAGCATGGGATTAGACAACATCCCAAAAAGCATCTGCAAATAATTAATAAAAATAAGATTAAAAAAAAGGTCAATAGATAGGATGTACTTAATGTATGGCAATATTATTTTTAATTCTTGTAGGGCCGAGCAATTTGTTGGTTATTTTTCAAGTGTACTATGTTTTTGACTTACTCTAATATTTGAAACACTAAGCCTAAATACAGTAAGACCTCGATAATCCGGCACGCTCTGGGATCCGGTGATGCCGGATTATCGAATATGCCGGATTATCGAGGTCTTCCTTAAAAATGGTTTATACAGGGATTAAACTATAAATAAATGCACATGTACTGTATATGAACACGTAAATTACACGTTGAAACTACGAACATTAAGTGCGTAGAGAGATTGCCGCTAACTAATAAATTTTAAAAGCCTAAAACAAAATCATTTTGTACATAAAATATTTATAATATAAGCTCTCTGAGCGCTGGATTGTAACAAATGTAAAAAAAGGTTCCTTATAATATCGTGCGAGTGACACGCTGATGTTATAATTGCGATCATAGCCCCAGGCTTCAAGATGATGAAATATTTTTCCTATAATAAACTGATTAGATTATTATAAGACATATCTAGCCTTTAAAATAATTTTGAGCATATATGAAGCGGAGTAGTTATGTGTTTTATGTTGTTTCAATGTCTTTTTTGCTGAAATATTAATAATATAAACAGGAACAGCATTCGGTAAGGGGAGTATGGGTGTAGTAGGGAACAGCGGAGCAGACAAGTTGTGGCGTAGTGATGCGCGATTGTTTGATGCTCGAGATGTTTGAACAATCGAGAAAATCGACTAAAACATCACGCATTTCGTGTATCACTAGTTGGGTGTATTACTAAAAGAAGTAGACATAAGTCATAAATGATTTTAAGTTTTACAGAATAAAGACTTTTGTATATAGAAACTCGATTTTTTAAATTTTTACCCTAAAAGTCACTGATTTTTAAGCAGTTTTCAATGTATCTTTTTCCAAAGACTTCAATTTGCTGAAATAATCTTCATTAAGGTAGTCTTGATGTCATTTTTAGCCATTTCGTTGTGTATGGTGTTGTTTAAAAACGATCCGTATTCTATGGAGATGTACTTTTGTTTTGACCGTTAGTCAACTTTACCTCAGCCCCTACATATAAACTGGCAAAATATTTGGATAATATACTAAAACAGTCATGCTTTACGTAATAGCATAGACTTAATTGAGGAAATAAAATCTGTAACCTTAAAAACCGGTTATAGGCTTGCTTCTTTCGATATCATCAACCTGTATACCAATATCCCTATAGGTGAAACTATAGACATTATCCATAATAATCTGATAATGAACTCTAAATTACCTTCCAACGCCATCGATGAGTTAATGACTTTAATACGCACCGTTCTCAGTCAGAACTATTTCTACTTTAATGATGCATTTTACTCTCAAAATGAAGGCCTAGCCATGGGTTCACCATTATCAGGTATCCTCTCTGAAATTTTCCTCAATCATTTCGAGAACAAACACCTATGGACTGATTCTAACAAGTTCAAAAACAAAATAATATTTTATAATAGATACGTGGATGATACTATCTTGTTGTATGATGGAAGTGACAGACAACTAAAGTTACTAAAGAATTATTTAAACAATATCCACCCTAACCTCAAATTCACACTGGAAACTGAAACTAATAATAAACTAAATTTTCTCGACCTAACCTTATACAAAGAAGGAAACCAAATTTGCTATAAAATATACCGTAAACCAACCGCCACTGACCAAACCATACATTCATCTTCGCACCATCCGTTAAACCAGAAAACAGCAGCCTATAATAGCCTAGTCCATCGCCTTCTAACTGTTCCTTTAAATAAATCAGATTATGATTGTGAATTAAATATCATTAAACACATAGCTATGACTAATGGTTATAATAGTACCTTGATCGATAACCTTATCAAAAAACACAATCGAAAAATGGTTAATGGTTAATGGTTGGAAATGGTTAATAGGCCAGTTAAATAAGATCATTTTGGAGCCATTTCTGGAAATAAATGTTGGAAAGCTGGAAATCGTTTTGATCGCTTTATTTAACATCTAATTGAAGTATCCTAGGTTTGCACCACCCCCCGCTGCGAGCTTCAAAGGAGGGGTCCAAAAAACCCCAACATTTTCGGCCTTTTTTCAGTTTTTTGCTTTTAACTCCTAAAGTAAGCATCTTACAGAAAATTTTACTCTTTTATAAATTAAAGAGCATTAAATTCTGCGTTGATTGGTTACCCACAATGTTTAATTTGACCGAGGAATATTGTCAAAATCAATGGTCATAAAATGATGATTTTTACCAACTTTGCTTAAAAAGTTACTATTAAGACTTTTAAACGTCTGTACCGTGGAATCGGATGTTCTAAATGAAAAGACGTACTGAATGAAAGTTGTAGGAAATTTAATTCTGCGTTCAGCAAGTACCTAACATTTCAAATTCGATCAAGTCTACAAAAAGAAAATTAAATTTTTCGATCTGCAGTCATACGCGTAGCAGTTAGCAAAAAGGTACCTTCCAGTCACAAATCTACTCCACACTAATTATGTTTAGAAATTGGTATTCTTAATTAAAAACTCATCAGCAACATTTATAATAATAACTTTTAATAAAATTTAAGAAAAAACTATTTGAAATTAATGATACATTTAAATATATTGTCAATGAAATATCGAAACAGGAATGTATAAATTTGGAAATATTTTAATATGTATTATTGCATTTTGTATTTGCAAATAATAATAAGAAGTAATATTTATATACAATTAAGTCAAAAATAAAGTCGTTAATAAAGTTTTTGAAGTGGAAGGTTCATAAAAAATATAGAGTCGACCGACATTGGTTCTTCTGTGGTAAATGCGAAGGGTAAGTCGTTAAGAAGGGGTCCCGTTATCTCCTATAGTACAACGCATTTAGAATGGCGAGCGGGCTCGCATACGCAGGAAAGCCCGCCTCCCACCAACTTCAGTCTCAGTCAAATAGTAAAAAAAGGACAGTCAGTGTCAAATCTGCTCAGACGTGCGTTGCTGTGTTGTATATGTCGTGTGTATAAAGCCATCGTGTATAAAGCCTGCAATAATGGAAGTGTTTCTGCAAATAGAACAATTTTGTGGCGTTACCTTCTCCACAACAGAGCAATACGTTGATGCCAGATTTTCTAGAATTCGACAAGATGAAACAGTTGTCATGAAGTTTTTAGGCTGGTTTTCAGCACATAATCCTTTTCCAGTTGGAGAAAGCATCATGTCAATCAGTACTGGAGTAGTAAGGGGACAAAAAGATAAATTGTCATCAAGCCTATGAGATTGGAATTCAATGTATGGAAAATATAATAGGCAGCAATTTCAAGGATGTGAAGTTTCAAAGGAAGAAACGAGTGTCACCCCTTAAGTGTGCTACTTCCAAAGTCAGGATTCATGACGAGGATATACCGGTCAGCTCTGATACTATTTTCAGGCGCATTTCATTTTTCAAGAAGTCTGACGAAGATCTCAAGAAATACTTTGAATTTGAGCTGGCACCTTACCCACTTTCAATTTTTGATGACATAGGAATGCGAAAAACACGTAAATCTGTTTTTTATGACTTATTTGACCCTTTCACCAGTGAAGATGAGGAATTACACTGCTTGGACGACCCTGTGTATGTCATTGATGGTGGATTTCTTCTGCACCGAGTGGTATGGCAGAGTAAAGAAAGGTTTTCACACATCCTAACGAGATATGTTGATTATGTTAAAAAATATTACGGAAAATCAGGCACCACCTTCGTGCTTGGTGGGTATCCAGAAGATGCATCCATGAGGAGCACTAACACAGCTGAGCGCTTTCGACGAAAATTTAAGTTGTCTGCATCCAACGTAGAATTCGATGAAACTATGACAGCTACTATGTCAAAAGAGCAGTTTTTATCCAATGACCACAACAAGCAGCGCCTCATTTATATGCTTCGTGCAAAGCTGGAGCATGAAGGGTTTCTGGTCAAGGTAGCAGTGGAAGATGCTGACCGAGACATTGTCACGACTGCTATAGGCATGGCAGAGACGTCATCATACGTTGCAATTGTTGGAGAGGACACGGATCTCTTCATACTCCTCACAGCCATTGCACCAAACTACAGGAATATCGTATTGATCAAAGCCTGGAAAGGGTGCGTGTGAGAACACTTTATACTCTCCCACTAAATTCAAGTTTTCTGATGCTGCCAAAACCAACATCCTTTTTTCGCATGCCTTCAGCGGTTGTGATACAACTTCAGCATTTTTCCGGCAGGGAAAAATAAAATTTGTCAAGACTCTGGAGAAAAACCCACTGTTGCAAGAGGCTGTGACTATATTTAACAGCGACTGTGCCACCCCAGATGAGATAGATTTAGTTAGTCAGAGTTTCCTCGAAGCTGTTTATGGGGATAAACACAGCCAGGCTTCACTCAATACAATAAGGTACGACCACTTCATCAAAACAATTTCCAAGAGCACAATGAACCTGGCATCCCTCCCACCAACTCAGGCTGCTGCTCGGGAACACACTTTAAGGACATACCACCAGGTCCAGATGTGGCTGGGACGTGAGAAAGACCCCCTCCAGTGGGGATGGAAGATGACTGGAAAAGGCTTGCTCCCCAGAACAACAACAAAAGAACCAGCTCCAGCAGCGGTTCTGCAAAGTGTGTCATGCAAGTGTGCAATGGGGTGCCGAGGAGGATGCAGCTGCCGGAAAGTAGGGTTGAAATGCTCCTACATATGCTACGAGTGCAAAGGGCAGTCCTGCTCAAATGCTCCCGATGATGAAGCATCAACCCTTATCAGTGAACATGGCTTAGAACGGCTCGTGGAGGATTTGGATGAATCAGGTACCTATTACATTTACACTCTGTCTTCATAACATTGCTTGTATTATTATGTTTTTTAGTTAAAAATGTTCATTGACTGTACTTAGACGTTTACAGATACACGTATTTCAACGTTCATACACTGATTCAAGTTCCCTAATATTTACTCTGACTAAAAATCAAATTTAAAATTCTGATTCAAACTCAAAATTCATAGTCATATTCGAAATTTAAAGTCAAACTCGACTTTATTTTTTTGTTACAGAGGAACACATTGCAGAAAAAGAATTAGAGGTTGGTGGTGAGTATACCACAGAAGAACCCATGCTTGATGAATCTGTTTACGGGCCTTCCACTTCTAAATGCCAAAAACTGTATTAATAACTTTATTTTTGACTTAATTGTATATTGTATATAATTCTTATTAGTTTTAGCAAATACAGTGGATTATGACTATACATAACAAAAAGTGCCCAAAAATCTAAAATATTTAACATTCTTGTTTTGATATTTAATTCACAATAATGTAAATGTATCATTAATTTTAAATAGTTTTTTCTTAAATTTTATTAAAAGTTATTATTATAAATGTTACTGACGAGTTTTTAATTTTAAAAATACCAATTTATAAACATAATTAGTGTGGAGTAGATTTGTGACTGGAAGGTGCCTTTTTGCTGACTGCTACGCATATAACTGCAGATCGAAAAATTCAATTTTCTATTTGTAGACTTGATCGAATTTTAAATGTTAGGTACTTGCTGAACGCAGAATTAAATGTTCTACAACTTTCATTCAGTAGGTCTTTTCATTTAGAACAGCCGATTCCACGGTACGGACGTTTAAAAGTCATAATAGTAACTTTTTAAGCAAAGTGGGTAAAAATCATCATTTTTTGACCATCGGTTTTGACAATATTTCTCGGTCAAATTAGACATTGTGGGTAACCAATCAACGCAAAATTTAATGCTCTTTAATTTATAAAAGAATAAAATTTTCTGTAAGATGCTTACTTTAGGAGTTAAAAGCAAAAAACCGAAAAAAGGCCGAAAATATTGGGGTTTTTTGGACCCCTCCTTTGAAGCTCGCAGCGGGGGGTGGTGCAAACCTAGGATACTTCAATTTGATGTCAAATAAAGCGATCAAAACGATTTCCAGCTTTCCAACATTTATTTCCACCTCCAGGTCTTATTTAACTGGGCTATAAGGCTAATAAACAAAAACAAAAGTACATCGCCATAGAATACGGATCGTTTTAAACAACACCATACACAACGAAATGGCTAAAAATGACATCAAGACTACCTATAAAACAACCAACAAGCTTGAACGTCTGCTCAGTTCACACAGCAACGGTAAACCAGATTTGGCCTAAAAAACGGGAATTTACCAGCTTTCATGTAGTGACTGTCCGAGTTTCTATATAGGCCAAACAGGCCGCCCTTTGGTAAAAAGGTTCAAAGAACACTTACCTAAAAACAGACCGGTTTTGAACACTCCCAAATCCAATTACGCTGAACATTTAATAAGTAATTTACATGGCTACAGCGACTTCAAAACTAACATGAACATCTTACATTTATGTAAAAAAGGCCGTTACATGGATTCATGGGAGGAGTTCGCCATTTACAGAGCTTCAAAAATTGAAAAACAACATTTACTAAACTATAAAGTGTCATTCCCATCCAACATACTGTTTGACACATTGATTAAAGTGGAGAATAATAAAATAAAATAAAAAAATAGTAGACTTCTGTTTGCCTACCACAACAATATGTTAAAACTAAAGTTCCCGAACCAAAGCCAAATAAAGTTCAGTAGGTGACCTACCTTCGCCCGGGCATGATGTATATAATTTAGTGACATTTGTTTGTGCGTTTTTTGTATTTTCGTGTTTTGTTGAATGGAATGTGTTTTACGACGATCTCACTAGTGAGAGAAATAGTTTTATCTAACTGTATATTTTTGTGGTGTACGAATTAGTGTGACCAGAAGATGGGGTAAAACCCGAAACTGCAGTCGTCACATCAAACAACATAATAAGGATTGAAAAAAGACGTATACAGGTAAATTTATACCTATTTAACATATTTTGTTGAAACAAGATGTTTAAAAAGAATGTTTAAAGACATTCATTAAAAGACACATGAAAGGAAAAAAATAATATGTAACAAACTAAGATATTTTTTTAATATGCATATTTTTAGAGAGCATGAAATAAAAATTGTATTTTTTTACATACGAGCTAATGAATCTTTTTATTACTCTTTAACCCTTTCCTTGTGCACTTTATATCACTGTCTTTAAATGTTTTTATAGAGTAGACTACAGTTTTTGAAGTTTCTGTTAAAGTCGCCATGTGATCAATTTCTTTTATTCGTCAATATCGACGAAATCCTTTTTCATATTTGCTGCACTTGACCATGTAGTTGTTTTATAAAAGTTTTTTACACACAAACTATTTATAATTATACATCTGGCTACATTTGATCACCAGCACACTACGTAGAGGTCTGTCCCACTTGACAACCATTTTGTGAAGAGCCAGAATGCCTTGATCCTCTTCCTCCCAATCGGTCTCTGCCACTGCCGCCATGATAGATCAAGTTTAGATTCACTCGCACACTTTACAGTTATATTAAGATAATCACCAATGTCTTTTATCTATGACTAGCTGACCCGTACGGCGTTGCCCGTGGTGGTTGGTATTTTCAGTCTTTTTAACGTAATTGTATTCTTTTTAAGTGTTCAGTCAGTGAGTGGTATTTGGCTTTTATATATATAGATCT
>JAGFPH010000109.1:117170-174690 GCA_018207615.1 Philaenus spumarius | reverse complement strand
TGAAAGGAGGCAACAGCTCCCAAGCACAGCATTGTCAAACACAGTCTGAATGAAATACATATTTTTCATTGCTTTTTCCTAAATTTAAGATCCATTATAATTTTCCTGTAAAGTAAATAAATCCTTAAAACCATTCTTAATTTCCTAATTTTTCAAAATTTTAGCTGAAGTGTTTTCATAAATAAGAGGGGATGGGTTTTCGGAGGGGGCGGGGCGTATTTTTCACAGAAGTTTATATCCCCTGTAGTTTTTCTGTGAAGCTATGGTTCGCACACGTGGAAGCAGAAGCGTTCAATAAAATACAGGTTCAAGTGTGTATGTGAAAAACCAGATACAGTAATGTACTGTGCGAGGAAAATGACTAAAATTAAAGATAAGCTAGCACCACTCAATCTGACATTGAATCTCTAATACTAAATAAGCATATTCAACGTAAAGACATTTTAGTGTTGGAAAATTTTATTTGCCATTTTCCCCATTTGTTAGAAACAATTACTAAATTACTGCTATTTTTAGTTTTATGTACTATATACTAATTTTGTTTTATTTACAGTCACTTTAAAAAAGCCATTATTAAAATAATGTCTGATAAACGTACATAAAAGAATTCTGCACCACTAATCAATAAAAAAAAAAACTAATTAGATAATTAATTTATACAGATACAGTGGTAAGAGTGAAAATTTAAGTAGATGCTTCAAAGCAGATTCTCTAAAAAATAAATTAAATGCTTCAGTTCCCACACCTAACTTAACAATATTCAAACGATTTTATTCCCCACTTTTTAAAAAAAAAAGCTTTATCTCATTACCTTTACACATTCAAGAGTTCTCTTTTAAAAATGCATTAAAAAAATTGGTTGGCAATTATTTGCAGGGTCTGGATAGTGTTGTTTTGTTTTATTGATTATTTTTAAATTGAATGTGATTTTTAGTTTTGCCTATTTATGGAACCGAGATTTTCCATCTATATATTTTATATATCAATCTGGACATAATTGTGCAAAATTACAGAAGTTATTGTGTCCATAAAAAGTGATATATTCATACATAGGTAAATACACATATACAGTATAAATAAACTTTCGAGTAGACCTATAAATAAATAGGTTTTGGGGTCTAAGTTCCATGAGACCCTAGGAAAACTAGGTAAACATATTCCACAAGTCTCACCATGGTGACAACTGTAATTAGCAATTTCTTCAAAATCTATCTAGAAATAATACCTGCTCTAAATTATTCAGGGTGATTTTTTAAAAACTTACCACCTCTATTATTTAAAAGATGGAAAGGGCATCTGACCTCGGTACAGATATTCACCGCTAGAGGGAACCTTAGAAAACCTATTTGCAAAAGGTTTTAGTACTACAAAAATTCAAATTTGAAGTAAAAACTAAAAATATTTAAAACTTAATTAAAGAATTTATTTAGAAATTATGTTTTTTAGTTTAGACAAACATTTGTATTACTTTATTTATAATTGACAACTAATTATAAACTAGGTTACATCTTGTAATATAAATTTATATCAACTGGTTTCATGCGATAATAATTCAGCAATGCAGATACGTTTTTTATAATATGTTTTATTATTAAGTAATTCATATTATTAATTTTTATCTGTTTGTGTTTCGTGATTATTTATAAATTCACTCATACAGGCTTGATTTAAGGAATCTATACTTATTTATCTAAATTTTTTTAAATTTAGACGTATAATTTTATTTTTTGCTTAAATTCTTTACTTTACGTTAGTTAGAAAATGTAGCTGAGATAGCAGGTATTATGCAAGTAAATTGTAGGCTGGAGGTTCCAATGTAGGAGACTGGATGAGTGTCTTTAACCACTCTGCCCCCAAGTGTTTATAGTTATATTTGATTAAGCCATATATTATTACTGAATCATCCATAAGACAAACATTAAATTTAAACAAATTACCTTTGTCAGCACACATATTATATGACCCATGATTCATTTCAAACAAGTAGTACTATGTGTAGATTTTTTGAAAATCAGAATATTTATTAGGGCTGAAACAATGGTGATACTAGAAAAATCCCAACTTTTTTGACTAAAACTGAAAAAAATTGTGTTTTAAACCCATTTTAAAAGTAAATATAAAATTATTAATTAAAACATACAATAAATTTTGTAAACATATATGTGATTTACAGCTAGTTTAAGAAAATATTTATTTTATTTTATTGGTATTAAGCATCGGCCAAAACAAAACTGGTATCGGCTCAGACCTTACACTTTTTTTGTAAATGGATTCAATATTTCTACATAACCGTCCAATACAATAATTGCCAGTATTGTGGACGAGGACACAAACTGAATAAGAAACGTAATTAAATGATCATGTATATCGGTTCATATTGCTTGTTTTTCATAACTCAGTGTATCATTTATTCCTATTTACATTCATGTATAATAAAACGTGATCATCAACTCATTCCATTCCTTCATCCGCTTAAATTCAGAATGATTGCACAATAAAGGTTTGTTAGTCAAATAGTTGTGAAGTAAATGTAGCTGGCTTTCGGCATTTGTTAATGAAGAAACGAAGTGCTGCAGTTCTTTGAGAAACTTTAAACAATTGTATGGTTTTCCAATTCATTTTTGTCATTTTTTTATTTGACAAATGTGACTTAACAGAAACTATTATTGTTGTGATAAGGTTGTTTATCGACACTGAAGCCTATATTGTTCAGGCTGTCATAGGTGCAAATCCGGATGCTAATCCACTGAACTCTATTAATCTCACAGGTTCAAAGTTTGTGAACAAAATATTTTTAGGCTTTTTTTGTTATAATAGATAACAATAGCCAATATTTGAAAAAAGGACTTAACTTGTTATTCACATTTTATTTAAAATGAGTTGTAATAATTCAAAAATTTTACAACAGTAAGTATGATTGAGTTTTATAAAAATTAGATCCAATATGACAAAGGTCTGCAGAACCTTAAATATACAGCCCCAATTTTGTTTTGTGAGGTGAAATCAAATCAATATATATATAGTAAATATAAGTGTGGTTTGTCTGTATGTGCCGCTATAACTCCGCAACCCACCCCTGCGGCTTTATGAGGTTATACGGTATGGTAGCCTTCCATCCCACATTCATGAAGAAGGTATTTGTTTAGAATTGTAGAGGTTAGGTTTTGCAGGTATTACTACAACACACTAGTAATTTCATTTTTTTCTTTTAACTTTAAAATTTTCTATTAAGCTTGCACTTTGAGGTGCCAAGTTACAATAACAAATTTATTTGTTATAATAAAGTTATCTATAGAAAGCTTCACTTACCATGAAGTTAGATTATCAAAATATAGGCGTTTCACAATAATAAAATTATATTATTTAATATAGGCTTATCTAACTTGTATCTGGTAAAATAATTAACGACTCAATTAACAATGAAGAAATCTGGGTTCTTTAATCACAGGAAAAGAAATATTCAATATCAATGAAAATAGTTTTGACGTAAAATACATCATAAAGAACACCGAGTTCATAGTTCTGATTATATTTACAATAGTTTGTGTCTGAAATAATGTTCAATAGATTATAAATTATAAATAGTCTGTGGTTTCACCACTATTATATAAAAGAATCACAATTTAACCTAGGTATAATCGGAAAGGTCTCACCAAATGTTATTACTTCTTTCTTAACATTTTACTTGGATTTTCAGCTATATTTGATGTAATCTGGACTTTAGGTTCTTCTCTCAGTTATATTGGATGTCTTCAATAGTTATATTCAATTCGAAAATGTTCCATTACTAAAATGCGTAGCATAGACCAATTTGGTGACTGCTTGCTTTGGAAGCTTTTACAAGAATAAAAATGATTTAACTGTTGTTACATTCCGGAACTTTAGCGCACTTGCCTACTATATCTACACTTTGGGGTAGTGGTGTTTGTGAGTGTTTATGAAGGAATTAGTTCAAATTTGTTTCTTATTAGGTATTAAATTATTTATTTAAAAGTGGCATCGTTAAAAGAATGGTTAGTAGTTATTTTATAGTAGGAAATAATACATACATAAATAAAATACTTAAATAACTCCTTATTACTGGTACCTCTTTTATAATCTAGTTTTTTATGTTCAGAACTTAAAGAAATTAACAAATATGATTTTGTATTCCGTGTAAACTCGTGGTCCAATCATAGGCGAGTTCTCCCGTCGTGGGCGTGGTTAACAGAAAGGAAGATGTCTCCCGTAGTACATTGTAAATGAGTTTAAGTTGGTTTTCCGATTATCCTGTTTAAGCGGTGTATATTTGGTGATTTTGTCAAAGACTTTTTATATGTAAGAATATCCATTCTGTCTATTATAGGCTATATCGGTTTTCTTTTAGAGTTTATAGTTTTTTTGTAAATTGCATTTTCCTTACGGTTCCCGCTTTGATCTCGATGTCAAGAGGCGATTATTTCGACTTTCAAATACAGATATGTAATAAATAGTTTAGCATTGGGCTAAAGTAGTCATTTTCTTGGATTGATATTTTAATTTTGCGCGATTTTGATATGAGAAGTGCATGTCGAAAATATCGGAAAGTAATTTTAATTGGTTAATTTTAGTTTAGAAATCGGACTAGTTTATATTTTACATCTTTCTCTGGGAGTTTCACATATTTACCGCTAGATGTCATTAGGCTACACAAGTCTAATGAATAAAAGTCCCGAGATCATTCTTTCTCCATCTATTTATTATAATAGAACTCTCTATATTTATGCGTTTAAGTTTTATGATATACTAGCTGAATACCCGTGCTTCGCTACAGGGAATTTGTTTGATGCATCACCAAGATTTATAATTAATTGTCATAGTGTTCTCTCATTTTCTTTCATCTATTACTTCACGAAAGTGAATAAAATTACAACATATATATTCAATTAGGGTACTTTGGTATTTATTGTTCACTGGCTGCCTGTCAATTGTCTTTATCATGGTATGTGTGCTAAATAAATTAAATAAATAAACAAATTAAAAATTCTGAGTGAAGAGCGTCTTCTTTTTCAACAGCTAAATCTACAGACTGGTAAATCACAGTCTTAGCTTGATGTTTGCAGATCACCCAAATACGTCTTTAATATGCGAATACATAGATCGGGATAGTTTTGATCAGCTTACGTCTTAAATATTTTCTTAAAATTAATTAGTGCCAAATTTCAGCTCTCTAGCTTTAAGGAAAGAATACCAATTAGTATTGATTGCTTTTAGGGTTTGTTGTTACATTTTCAACCCTTAGCAGCACGTAACGAAATGTACAACTGGTTTACTTTTTATGTGTATCGTGTAAGAAATAAATGTACAAAATGTCAGCTCTCTAGTTTTAACGAATGTATGAATATTCATAATTATTGTTTTTAGGGGTTGTTAACACATTTTCAGCAAGTAACAGCAAGTAACAAAATGTAAAACTAATTTATTTTACATATGTGTTATGTAAGAAATATACGTACAAAATTTCAGCTTTAAGGAAAGTAAACAAACAACATATATTGTTTTATGGGATGTTTCAACCCTTAAAGGCCTAATATTTTAAAATCCTATATTAGTGCGCCTATAGCGCCTATGAGCAATATGTGAACCAAATATTTCACGTTCCTTAGCGGTATTAAATTAATATTTATAGTTATAGGGGTTGTTAGTAAATGTTCACCCCTTAGCAGAATGTGATAAAATTTAAAACTGGTTTATTTTTTTATATGTATCTTGTAAGAAATAAATGTACAAAATTTCAGCTTTCTTGCTTTAAGGAAAGTATAACAAACAATGTTTATTGTTTTAAGAGTTGTTTCAACCCTTAAAGGCCAAATATTTTAAAATCATTTCTTAGTTCGCCTCTAGCCCCTATTGAGCAATATGTGTACCAAATTTCACGTTCCTAGGCGGTATTTAATTCATATTTACAATGTTAGGGGTTGTTACTACATTTTCACCCTTTAGCAGAATGTTACAAAATGTAAAACTGGTTTACTTTTTATATCTATCTTGTAAGTAATAACATAAACTTTTTTGTTTTCTAGCTTTAAGGAAATCATAACATACATACTTTTTTTATTTTATTGGTTGTTTCAACAATTAAAGGCCAAATATTTTAAAATCCTTACTTAGTTTGCCTTTAGCTCCTATGAAAAATATGTGTACTAAATTTCACGTTCCTAGGAGATAGGGTTTTTGAAATATATAACAAACAATATTTATTGTTTTAGGGGTTGTTTCGATCCTTACAGACCAAATATTATAAAATCCTTTCTTGGTACACCTCTTGCCACTATGACAAATAAGTGTACCAAATTTCACGTTTCTAGGAGGTAAGGTTTTTGAGATATATAACAAACAATATTTATTGTTTTAGGGGTTGTTTCAACCCTTACAGGCTAAACATTTTAAAATGCTTTCTTAGTGCGCCTCTAGTGTCTATGTGCAATATGTGTACCAAATTTCAAGGTAATATATGGTAAGGTTTTTGAGATATATAACAAACAATATTTATTGTTTTAGGGGTTGTTTCAACCCTTACTAACCAAATATTTTAAAATCCGTTCTTAATGTGCCTCTAGTGCCTATGAGAAATATGTGTACTAAGTTTCAAGTTCCTAGGTGGTACGGTTTTTGAGATTTATAACAAACAATATTTATGGTTTTAGGGGTTGTTTCAATCTTTGTAGGCTAAATATTTTAAAATCATTTCTTATTTCGCCTCTTGTCCCTGTGACAAATACATGTACCAAATTTCACATTCCTAGGAGGTAAGGTTTTTGAGATATGTTACTAACAATATTTATTGTTTTAGGGGTTGTTTCAACACTTACAGGCCAAATATTTTAAAATCCGTTTTTAGTGTACCTCTAGTGCCTATGAGCAATATGTGTGTCAAATTTCAAGTTCCTAGGTGGTGTGGTTTTTGAGAAACTGTGATTAGTCAAAACTACCCCTAAACCCCCAAAACTATCCCTAAAAATATGAATATCAAAATGAAATTTCTTTAGTTTTCCTATTTACACCACAAAGTATACGCCAAATTTCATTTTTCTAGTTTCATGGGAAGTGGGAGAATTAGTGATGATGAGTGAGTGAGTGCTTTGCCTTTTATATATACAGAAGATTTCGAACTGTTACAGTGTGGGTACAAAAAAGCATTCCCCACCAATGGACTTCTTATGGAAAGTCGGTGAAGCAGCTGGGAATCGAGTGCCAAAATGGCTGAGACTGGCTAGAATGTTCCTGAATGTTCTAGAATAGGCCTACACCAGAATGTTCCAGATAGTATGTTCTAAATTTCCCAGAATGTTATAGAATCTTCTAGGTTTGAGAATGTTCCAGGCGTCTGGACCATCGAAAGCACTTCCGTTTCCGCAACGTTCTAGAATCCCCAAACGGGCTATATAGCTAGAGACTTAAACCTTTATTACACACATTATTCTTAAGTTATATGTAGGAGAGAAAAACCTTTGAATTTTTATTATTTGCGTCTAAAGTGTTAAATATTATTCGTAGAAAATATTTTAGGTAAAATGTACTCATTGACGTGAAATGCACCTGTAACAAACTGGTGGAAATCGTGGTTTTTGCACTTACTGGCGCACAGCTGATAATGTATGTAAGCCTAAATAGAAAACATAGAATGATTAGGATGAATCTCACTATACGTATTTGTGCCAGTGAACTCTCAATATTTACCTGATATTTCTTTCATTCATTTACTCTTATCTGAGAGCGAAGCCACGGTTAAGTAATAAACTATCAAAGAATATTTCCACAGTAACAGATCTATACAAAAATATCACAGTTGGAAACACTGATACATACAGTACTTCAACTTAAAATGACATCAATATTATAATACTAATTTAATTTAAATAACAAATCCTCTAATTGTGAACAAAGTAAATTTTATTTAACACAATTGAAATTATATTACGTTTTACAGTTTAACTGTTAATAGCCTTTTTAGAGCACTTAGTATATTTACAATTTATTATATTTATTATGCTTTTAAATTATTTAGAACTCTTTAATCTCGGGTTACTGATTCTGGCTGATTCTGGGTTCTGATTATAATTGATTCTATTATAGGCTTCTTATATTATAGTCCAGTCAAATAGTACACTAAAAATCGCTAAAATCGCAAACTAACGGCTAGTTCTGATTTTTTAATATGTTGTTAGGACCACTACCAGTAGTGTATATCCAAGTTTGCAGCTTCGAAAGACCTGTGCTAACGTCGTAGCACGCGAAAAACCGCGAAATGTTCGCACTTTTTTCAGTTTCTCCACTATATCTCATAAACTATGCGTTTTTTCATAAAAGATGTTATTTACGTTTTTAATGAAGATTAAATTTGCTACAATTTGAGACCAGAACCAGCTCTGTAGCGCAAAGATTAGACCCAATACAGCCCGTCAAAATTGACAATATTTTTGCAAAAAAGTGTAATTTTAAAATTTGGTCAACTTTCGACCCCGAAATCGGGGAATATACTCATTTTAAGAGGTAAATCATAAGAAAAGATGTTGTAGCGAATATTATTAGCTTTAATGTAAGCACAAAACGACGTCTGTAGGTCTAACAGTTTCCTCACAATGCTTAAAAATCCAAAAAATGGGAAAACTGAATTTTTCGCAAATTGGCTCTTGATGAGTTCTCACGATGTATTTTGAAATGAAAATCATGTAAATCAGCCAGAAATATATATTTAGTCTATTAATAATGTATTTACAATGTAATTAATTCAAAAGGTTTTTTATATATCTATATGCATATTTACGAGACATATTGTTGGGTTGGAATAGTTCATTTTGCCCGCTTCGTGGATGATTCGCAATCGTCAGATTCAGCACAAAACGACGTCTGTAGGTCTAACAGTTTCTGCACAATGCTTAAAAATCTCAAAAATGGAAAAACTTAATTCTTCGCAAATTGGCTCTGTTGAGTTCTTACGATGGTTTGAGGGTTATTTGACTTAAGCACAGGTGAAATTCTTCAAATGTGTCTTTCGTTAGTTGAATGTGATTAAAAAAAACTGCAGCTCCCCCATCCCTCTTCACTGTTTAATCAAACATCACAAATCTAGAAAAACCTATATAGATCAATTAATTACCAATGTAAATAAAATGTATGAGAGCTCGGTCAAGGACCTACGCCTTTGAAAAGAAAGTGATGAGGTAAGGACGATTAGAAGGGGAGCTCGGCGCTCTTTTCCGTATAACTGAAAAGGTAGGCAGGCAGGTATTCCCTCCCTTCCCCTCCAACAGTCCTTCAGTCACAAATGGGGTTCTTTCGTTCTCATTCTCAGTTTAGTTTCTATTACTCGTCGCGCGCTAACGAAATAATGTCGACTTTCGACTTCACCGGGATATTGTTTTATTTGTTGCAATACACTCGAGGAAGGTACAGTTGTAGTTTTGAAAAAACGCGGAATTCGATTTTTAATTCAAGTGAGAAATGGGAATAGAAGGTGCCAAGCAAATCACTGACAACTTATTTGGAACGGTTTCCTTCAAGCGAAAAGACAAAGTAAGAACTTTGGCATCAATGAGCACTTCCATCAAAGTAAAAGAGTCAAACGTGTGGATGTAGAGCCACTGACGACCATCTTCCAGCATTTGTGAATCATCAAGCAGTTGGACAAAGAGTTAAAGGAACATTTCAAGCACGAGTTGGCTCCATACCCCATGGCATTATTCACAGAAAAGGGTATGCGCAAAGGAATAAAATCAAAGTTCTATTCATCTTTCACTCCTCTCCCTCAAAACATCTTAGTAGGAGCCAACACGTTTGTTGTGATAGATAGGGGTTATTTACTGCATAAGGTGATATGGCATCGTAATGACTCTGTGCTAGGTATTGTCACATTGTACGTCAGCTACACCTTCAATCAGTTCGGACGGAACGTTGCTGTGGTCTTCGACGGATATCCTGAGGAAGGGGCAGAGAAAAACACAAAAACTGCCGAACGCGGAAGGAGCTATGGTTCTTTGCAGTGCAACGAAGTCATCTTTGAAGAGTCAACTATCATAAAAATGGCCCAGGAGAAGTTGCTGGCGAACGACAGCAACAAACGACGACTAATTGCTTTGATATGGTCCACCTTCCAAAGCCAGGGAATTGAAACGAATCAGGCAGTGGAGGATGCTGACTGTGATATTGTCAAGGTGGCACTTGACAAGAGCACCTCTTTTCAGTCAGTGCTAATCATTAGAGAAGATGTGGACCTCCTCGTTCTTCTTAATGGTTTGAGATCAACTGTGTAGAACTTTTTTTCAGAAAAGTGGCAGAGCTGACTCTGGCCCCTTACAATATTCGTCAACCTCATTTAATTGTGAAGATTTGGAAGTCCCCCAGGATTCGAGTTGTTTCTCCATGCCTTCACTGGGTGTGACACCATCTCTGCCCTTTTCTGGTATGAAAAGAACAAACTGTGGAGCGCCATCCAGAAATACACTCAACTCATCACCACAGCTGAAGTGTTCCTCCAACCTACTTCAACCCACCAAGCCATCGCAGATGCCAGAGTGAAGTGCCTTTTAGCACTGTATGGAGGAATCTACACTGAAGATACCCTCCAGAGACTGCGCTATACAATTTTTGTAAAAACAGCAGCCACCACTAACGTTGACCTCGCCTGTTTGCCTCCAACGGAAGATGGTGCAACATTCCACGCCTACAGAACTTACCACCAAGTTCAGAATTGGTTTGGGGTGGAAAAAGATGCCTCTCAATAGGGATGGAAGAAGGCAGATCAGGGGCTCATTCCAACAACAATGATAAGTGAAGTGGAATACCTCTCCCTTCTGAAGTTTCTATCATGCGGGTGCAAGAAAGGCTGTAGCGGAGGCGGCTGTTCCTGCTTAAAAGCGGGCCTCAATTGCTCAGAACTTTGCAAATTTTGCTCCGGCGTCTCTTGATAAAACGTCGCCGTAATTCAGATTGCCGAAGGAGGAGAAGACGACGTCGACAATCCACTACCTATTTTTCAAGATGAATCTGACGATTTCGAATCACCCACGAAGCGGGCAAAATGAACTATTCCAACCCAACAATATCTCGCGTAAATGTGCATATAGATATATAAAAAAATATTTTGAATTAATTACATTGTAAATACATTATTAATAGACCAGATATATATTTTTGCTGATGTACATGGTTTTCCTTTCAAAATACATCGTGAGAACTCAACAGAGCCAATTTGCGAAAAATGCAGTTTCCCATTTTTTTTTTATTTTTAAGCATTGTGAGGAAACTGTTGGACCTACAGACGTCATTTTGTGCTTAAATTAAAGCTAATAACATTCGCTACAACATCTTTTATTATGATTTACCCCTTAAAATTAGCATTTTCCCGATTTTGGGGTCGAAAGTTGACCAAATTTAAAAATTACACTTTTTTGCAAAAATATTGTCAATTTTGGAGGGCTGTATTGGGTCTGATCTTTGCGCTACAGATCTAGTTCTGGTCTCAAATTGTAGCAAATTTAATCTACTTTAAAAACGTAAATAACATCTTTTATGAAAAAACGCATAGTTTAGGAGATATAGTGGAAAAACTGAAAAAAGTGCGAAAATTTCGCGGTTTTTCACGTGCTACGAAGTTAGCACAGGTCTTTCAAAGCTGCAAACTTGGATATACACTACTGGTAGTGGTCCTAACAACATATTAAAAAATCAGAACTAGCCGTTAGTTTGCGATTTTAATGTACTATATGACTGGCCTATTAAGATATATATAAGTAATCATAAAAGAGTATTTACGCAGTCTAGTTATAGTGTTCAATATGTTTTAATGTATATAAAATGATTTGAAAACCTTAAGATTCAATTTATAAATGCTGCTGAAAAACTAGGTCAAATATTACCTATAGATGCTTTCATAGGAATCAATATTTCTTAAATTAGGTTAGTCTTTTGCTATTTTACCATACATATTTGTTTATTCTTCAAGGTGCTGTTTTTCAAAATTGTTCTCATAAAATTTAAAACTCTTCAGAATAAAAATTAATACGTCTGAATTTCTTGAGGTGTAACGAAAGAGAGCCAAATGGTGTTCCTTTTTTAACAATCTCAGTCTACACTGCATCACGGCCATACGTTGTCTATTTGCCATTAGCTTATGTACTTTAAGACACTGAACTTGCATAAATTTTAATATTTTTATAATAGTTTTAATTTACTCATATTTCTTTGAATTATAGTATTTTGTATTCATTTGGAGTAGGCTACTATTGTCGTTTAAACGACGGTCGTTTCGGCTATTCAGCCATTTTGAAGCAGTTCAGGGTTCCCTTCGTCAAACACAAACACTTAACACATAGTTACATATAAACACAAAACATTTACATGCACTTAACATTCAATAAACACACGAATTCAATAATCGACTGTCTTTCATGATTTCCCGGTACATATTTGAATTTAATAGAATATTCCCTTATATATCGTGTTTAAAAAAAATCCATCACTGATTAGATACGGATGCATAATCGTTCGATAGCCACCGCAAACTACGCACTGTTCATTTCACGAATACATTGATCGATCACATTTAACATCTGAACTAGCTTGTTTTTGTTTTTAGAAATTATTAACCTATCTTACATTACATTTAGTTGTTCTTTATATTTACAAACATACAATATTATTTTAATTTTATTAAAATTAATGATCTAAACATGGAATAAATATACATAGGAATTGTGAAAAGGTTGTAAATCAAAATTGCTTTAGGTTGTAACCAACTATTGTTCATTTTTTAAAGGTTATGTTTTATATATTTAAAATAAATAAAAGGTAGGTCGCATTTAAAATAAAGGTAGGTTTTACATTTAATCTGATTGTTCAATATTCTAAAGTTATTTTAAGTTCTGTTAAGTAAATTTTGTAGTTACCTTCTAGGATATTTAACAAATTTTGTGACTTTTACATTGCACTGTTCTTTACTAAAAAAAACAAGAATCTTATGATTCAATATATACATACATATTAACATTAACCCTTTTAATCATTTCTCATTGCTTAAAATGTTACAATATCATATCAAGTTTTGCAGATCTAAATTATTTTCTAGAAATTATTATTTCTTTAATGAATATTGTAAGGAATTTTCTTCCAATATTATTCGATTCAATCAGATAACCTTTTTGAACTAGCATTATCTTTAACTTTATTCAATCAATTAGTTAAAACAACATACCCAAGCAAAGCGATGATTGCACCCGAAAGATATGCGATCATTTTAGGCGTTGTTTTAGTGGCTGTGTTGATTTCTGCATGACAATGCGGACATATCATGTGGGTCGGATGATTGCCTAAAGGTACAACGGTTGTTACTATCACAGGCGCTCCTTTAACAACTGAAACAAAAACACCATTAATCAATCTAACTATCATCTTTTATCTATACTGTATAGGTACTGTATTATGAAAAGGAAAATTCTGTATGCTTGTATTGATTTCATGCAAAAACTACCTATCCAACTGAGATAAAATGTTTACTTGTGTGTTAAGCGTTGATTTCTCAATACCTTTGACTAGGTATAATCATGATCAAATGGAGGCTGAACAGTCTTTAAACAAGTCTGAAAAATACAATTAATACGTAATATATCAAGAAATAATTATGTAAAAGCAAAGTTGACTAAGGAAGTCCTGACAGGATTTATATGTATAGAAATTTAGCTTATTTTATTTATTATAACTTAAAATACCTTTGAGTTTTGTTTTGCACAGGCAAAGCCAGGGATGACAGCTAGGATAAACAAACATTTAATTAAAGGCTATTAAAAAAAAACTAAGACAAGTATCAAAATGACTGGCTAAAGGATAACAAATTTTATATGAAACATCCTTCATTATGTTCTTCTTACTAAAAATTATAAAATTGAATTCCTACACATCTAGTTTGTCCGATAGAGAAATAATATTTAATTAAATTACAAGTGAAATAATTCGACCTCGCAGCTGAACCGCTAACATGAGTTGAGCGAATTAAAAAAATTAAGTTTATATGTTTTAGGGTTTCAACCAACTACAGTAAGACCTCGATAATCCGGCACTCTATAATCCGGCAGACTCGATAGTTCGGCATCAATCATCTTGAAAATTTGCACTCATTAAAAATAGCAGCTTTTGTAATTATTGAGTGATTTAAGCCCGGTCTACACTGTCTGTTGGCTCCGCATCCGTTAAAAACAGTGTGTAAAAATCTACTGCTCAATAAACTTGTCCAAAACAAACATTTCAATCAAAATTTCTCTTAAAAATCGAACCGATTCAAAACAATGTGCTCTCGTCGTCCTTTAAAAACGTTAAAGCGACCATTTAACACTTTCGTTGCTGACAGTATTTTGTTAAACGTATTCCACTTAATGAAGATTATTTGAACCAAAAGTCTTTGGAAAAAGATATATTAAATTTCTTGTAAATAGTTGTTCGATTTAAAACCGCTTTCAGGATTTCTACTAGTTCCCAGAAATAAAAATCAGTGACTTTTCAGTGACTTTTAGGGTAAAAATTTAAAAAATCGAGTTTCTATATACAAAGTCTTTATTCTGTAAAACTTAAAATCTCTTATGACTTATGTCTACTTCTCTTAGTAATACACTCAACTAGTGATACACGAAATGCGTGATTAGTCGATTGTCTCGATTGTTCAAACATCTCGAGCATCACTAAGCAGCAACTTGTCTGCTCCGCTGTTCACTACTACGCCCATACTCCCTCCCTCTTATTTTTTTTTTTTTTTTTTGGGTTTTTAAAGGCGAAAAACCGAGGTGGTTATCATCGCCTGGATAACTAAGAGCATTTGTATAATGCTCATACTATCACACACACACAGGTATAAAATTAAACTTTTATTTACACACACTACAGACACTACACGATACAATAACAACGATAACAACAATAGTTACATAATAACAACTTGTCACAGGGCTGTAAAGGGCCCTGTTATATAACAATGAATAAAACTCTAATTAAAATAACAAGTAATAAATCTAAACATGGTATTTAAATTTCGTAAGTAAATGTATATTGTTTTTAAATTTTTCCAATTACATTCAACCGATGGAGGAATGCTAACACCATATTATTCTTCTTCTTTAATCAAGAACTTTCAAATGAGATGTCACTGAATGGGTCTTTACATTTAAAAATTTTGAGCTGCAACCCAAAAATCCCACTATGGGGAAATGGGCAAAGTTGTAATAGTGACTAAAAATTCACTTTTATTCCTAGAAAGGTGTTCTGAGTTTCATTTTGCTATCTTTATCTATTTAAAATATAACAGGGTGTATCCATACTTTTCACTCACACTCACACTGTATATATATGTTTTTCCGGACAAAAAACATGCTTCCAATTATTGGATTTTTTGCCTAACGAACTGGTCCGAGCAACATAGACAACTAACGTGTGTACCAAATTTGGACTAAATCGGACTGAAAATACAGCCGTTAAAGTGTAGACAAATATATACATATGTTACTTCCGGTCAAAAAAATTTGTTTCCGGGCATAGGATATTTTTGGCTAACGAACTTGTCCGAGTGACATAGACAACCAACGTGTGTACCAAATCGAATGTAAAACGCAGCCGTTAGAGTGCGAATACATATATAGTTTCTAATGACACCCCAAAACATCATCTGTGTTCATTTACTACGCCCGACCTTAGGTCTTACCATAAGGGTCATTGGAATAGCTCATTTTTCCTATGGAAATTCGCTAAAAACCTGGACCAAGACGGTTTTTTCACTTGTAATTTATTTAAATTAACCCTTGCTGGAGAAGTGTGTAAGCAGAAAAATGATTACAAATTAAAAATAACTAATAATATTTCTCTATTATTATTGTAACATCTTCAACTTCCCAAAGTAAATATTATCAGATTAAGACCATAAGTCAATTTTGTTTAAAGAGAGGATTTCATTTAATTAAATTTACATTTTCTTTTAAGAGAGCTTAATATTAAAAGTATTTAACGTAAAGGACATAGACTAATAAGGTATGATATAAAACCCAAGCAAACCCAAAGTGCGTGTGTAAAACTTCATCCATGACTGAACAGTTCAGAATTGACAATCTTAAATGTAACCAAATAACTAAATCAACCCATATCCAGATTGAGTTGAGATGCGTTAAAAATATAGTGGATCATTTATCAGGAACATTGAATCGATCGATCAAGAGAAACTTTGAACTGATTTATCTATAAACGGCGAATAATATCAATGTATGTTGTTCCGCTTTTAAGAAAAAAACCATGACGGAAAAAAGATCCGCTTTCGTCACTCTGATCTCAGGACTGTAAATAGTCAGTCACGTTATAGTCGTGTTGTGATGTTTGTTTAAAATAATGCACAAATTGTGAAGTATCCAATTTTATCATGCCACAATTCATATAGAAAGATCCCAGAAGAACTGTGAATGAAGTTAATTGAAGGATTATTGAAACTTCTCTGAATAATGGACTTGGCTGATTGCATCATCTCATTATTCGCCAACATCTCATCTTAAGACCCAAACCTTTTCGGGATAGGTACAAGCCTGGCGGGTCTCAGGCAAGAAGATGATGCTACCTCACCTCCCATCCTTAAATCCATTGAAACCTCAGACTTTTTATTTTTTATTTTGTAAACTCCTTTTAGAATTCCCACTTTGGTAACTAATTTTTACACTTCAGACAATGACACTGCCCATGTACACATATTTTGATTGTAGTAACATATATGTCTGTGATTAATATCCTTTTTAATTTTCTTATTTAATAACTCACCGCAAATTCTTTAAAAAAAAAATTTATAAAAAACAGTCACGTGCAAAAAAAAAATGAGGGTAGTTTTTTTTACAATATTACAACTAGGGGCCGAATGATATATAAATCAGTGCCCAGCCAGTTTCTGGCAAAAAAAGAAAAGAAAAAAAAAACATCTCATCTTGTCATCAAACAACACGATAAGGCCTGCAAGTGTTAAAATCAAGTGGGTTTGTAATAAAACCGTATTTTTTATACATAAAAAATTATAAAAAATCATGGTATGTAGATGAGCACTTAAAATTTCTTTTACTTAAAAATTACATGCTCTCTTATAAATTATTGAATGATTCAATTTTGTAACTGTATACATATATATGTTTGATTTGTTTCTGTTCTGTTTCTGTTGTGGACCATAACTTCTGGTGATAAATAAAATTCTGGTGGTAGAGCAATTACAGTAACTGTATTCTACTAATTCGTTAAGCGCATTATATAGTACATGTCATATGTCAAAAATAAAAACAGTAAAGTTAAAGTGAGAGCCTTCTTTTCTTCTTGCCAGCCATTTTGTCTATCACACTACTAACAACAATACAACTACCGATACTAAATTTAGTGGTATGTTACGAAATGTATGGTCAATGTAGTAGGCGAGCGGTAATCAGCCTCAAAATAGGAAGGTAGTGACCAGAGTTTGGTGAATGGCTAAATTTGGTTTTACTTTATGTTTTTGAGGATGCTGAATTCGAATAAGAATTTATTTTAAGCTGCAAATGGTGGAACATTGTCAAAAATGCAATCGTAACCTAAAATGCGAAAAAAATTTTACATTTAATGTGCAATAACTTCGGTCGATCTCAATGGATCCTTTTGAGATTTTACTGAATAAATTTCACACATTTTTGAAAAAAATAAGACATCTCAAGTCTTTAAACAAATTATGAATAAAAAAAAAAATCATGCATTCAGGAGTTGCAACCTTGACCGTAAAAGTTAAGTGACAAAGTTTTGAGTTTGGCTTTTTAATCAATTTTATATTAAAATATAGAGCTCAAGGGAGTTTTTTGGAAAGTTTCAAGTCCTAATATGCAATAAAAAAATTATAATTAAACTTTAAATATCGGCGTTGACTCCGCGTGCCGCGAGCACTCTGGGGACACTTCCTCATGCTTTATGCACGCACTGACCTAAAAAAATTAAATTGCCTTTTTATGCAATTTCTATCATTTTTCGTTTTCTCTAACATTTATAGCATAAAATATATTTTATATTACATATTATAATTATAGGCTACAGTGTATATATTTAAACCTAAACAGTTAAAGTAAGCACATTTAAAAGATGTTTGATATAATTTATTATTCCTGTACAATGGTTTGGTCAAGTTCTAGTTTATTAATACAAGCATCATTACATGTACAAATATCGCAGAACTCTAAATTAAACTCAATATACAGACAAACATCTGTTCTACACACAATTTTTCCTTTGCAAGAACAAAAATAGTTTTGTAGTTGTTCCATTGCTGAACATAAATCGTAATAATCTGGACTCAATTTTCCATCGTTTAGTAACCACCCACAGCCACTAACATCCTTTGAAAATATTTTATGCAGTGTAGCTTGGTCCCATTCATTTATTTGTCTCTTGAAATATGTTTGTACAAAGCTAGTCTTGAAGGAGGTAATTTGTCTATACAAGAATTCTTAGGCATTTTTGCTATTTCATACCTCATAGAACTATGTCAGTTTTAATGATTTTAGGTTTTTTTGTTGTCCATATAAGTAAGTCATAAAGATATTAACAGTTTCCAAAGCTTTTTCATTTGACAAATTGCATAAATTAGCAAGATCTTGTAATTCCTCATCAGAATTTTTTTTTACTTAATATTATAAAATAATGATAATATAAAATAATAAACCAGTGAGAGCATGAGCCTCTATTTAGTGCAAAAACTACATTTTTCCAAGTTGATCTGACAGTAAATGAATGTGTATAGATCTTCTCAAGTCAGTACAAATTGAAATACTTCCACCCAAAAATTCGGATTTTTAAAAAAATTATGAAGTAAAACTTCTGAGATGTAACAAATTAAGTTGCAACATTCAAACTTCTGTCAGTGCTGTGAACATGTCCAATCTTGTCTTGATTTAGTATTTTAGATTCACAATAAACCTATTAATTGTCAATATCGCTAAATCGGGAAATTTAAATTGCTCATTAATTAAATATTAGAATTTGGCTAAAATTCACATTAAGTTGTATGTAAAGTACTAATACATGTATATTATGTTCTATGTTGTAAATTTACGTGATTAAAACTATTATATTTTTAAAGCTATTATATTTTTCTATAAAGCTTAAAGTTTATCTAATATAAATATTATACTAGGGGAGACCCATGTGTGCTCCGCAATGGAACCTTCTAAAAACATGTGTTATGTTTTATTTATAATAAAGGTGTAGGATTAAAAATAACCTCAAAACTAGATGGTAAATAATGTTAAATGTTCAAATTAAATAATTTCTTATATTTTATAACAGCATTTATAATAATGGTTAAAAGAACCAGCAAGGCTCAGATCTACATTTTAAAACCCTAACCTAAAAGCTAGAAATACAAAAATAATTAATTGCTTCAAATTTTGAAATCAGCTGTTAATGGAAATATTGGAGCAAACAGCTAAATTATCTGTTATTTTATTCAATTGGTTGCTATGGTAATAAATGAAATACATGTGTTGGTTTATCATTCTAGGCCTAACCTAAGAATTTTTTCCAACTAAATTTAAAATATTGAAATAAAAAAAGGTTTTTATTGAAATGAATTGTAGCCTATGTTACTCAGGGATAGTGTATATTTTTATTAGTAAAGCTATTTTTTCAATCGGTTCAGTAGTGCCATAGATTACCCCCTACATACAAACAAGCAAAAAAACAAACTTTACCTCTTTATAATATTATATTATAATAAAGGTATAGGATTAATAATAACCCCAAAGCTAAGATGGTAAATAATGTTAAAATCTAATTATTTCGTATATTTTATAACACCAGTTATAATAAAGGTTAAAACAAGCAGTAAGGCTCAGGTCTACACTTAATCAAAAACTAACCAAAAAGTTAGAAATACAAATAATTGTTTCATATTTTGAAATCACCTGTTAATATTGGTTACTTACTATCAATTACCGTATATTATCAGTAAATAGACCCACTATTAAATCATAATATGTCTTATTCTCACTGGTAGATGTCATTTTTTTAAATGAACTAAATCAATGAATTAGACCTAAAACTACTTACACTACTTCTACCCACAATATTTTACTAAAACACTTGAATCCCAAGCAAGTTAAACACTTAAATTGTGATTGACTCAGCAACACAATTTCTGAAATCGCTGAAAGACAATGTGTTTACTTAAGTGACATTGGAACAATTGACTGTACTTGCTGAGTGGAATAAATCTATTTATTTCGATTATTTATCACCAACTATAAAACCGTATAGTTTAAATAATTTTGTCAGCTGTTTTACATAATTAAGTTATTTTAGGTATAGTACTAAACAATTTAACAATCAAAACTTATTTATTTTTTAATTCACCAACTATAAAACTGTATAGTTTAAATAATATAAAACTGAATTATTTTTTCTTTTCATTTAAAGGACAATACATAATAATTGTATACATTTTTATGTACTGGCCATGATAAATCAAATGCTTCTTGAGCGTTTGCTCTTCTTCTGTTGTTACACAAAATACCTTGTTTTTTTTACAATCAGCTGATTAAAGAACTGTAAAAATGGGTGCATTCGGCCGCACTCATCGGTAGCTACTGGTAGGTATCAGTGAGGCCGAATGCCACTAACCGAACTTCGAAAGATGACATCACTTCCCCTATTGGACGCCATTTTTTCCACCGTAATAACTTAGCGTTGCATCATCTACCACAACGGTAGAAATCATGGCAGCAAAATCCGTAAGGGGCATATTACACTGTCAAAGCTATTCGTCAAATATTTGGTTAAACTTTTATTAAAGATCTTTGATGAAATTTTTGACAAAGATTTGTCAAAGCATACATATTACACTTGCCCAATTTCTTTGATCAACTTTAATATTATTAATTAGAAGTATTTTGGGGTTATGTTTCGGTTTAATCTAATACTTTTATTATTTATTAACTATTATTACAAAATTACAGTTGAAAGATCATAACTCATATAATAACTGGTTTTAAGATTTCAAAAACTAATCTTAAAAAACTTGTAAATATACTTTTGTAATTTGTTCTAAAGATGTTTGCCTTACATTGTGGTTTTTGTAGGCATTCGTGTGAATGTTCCACTAACAATATTCTTTTTCATTATGAAAAATTAAAGTTTTCATAGCTTCAACACTCTATGACAATTTTGCCATCGTATTGTAAATATGAAGAGAAAGGAACAGAAATAATATATACGAGAACAGGAGAACGTATATTATTTGTAGGTTAGGAGGATACCTAAATAATCCGTACCGGTACTATAATATTTTAGTACTTTATTCTTATTCTTTTTTGAAAAGCTTGATCAAAGTTTACAATACATGTCAAAGAACTGTCAAATTTCTGTCATGTAAATATTTGATCAAAGAAATTTGACATTTATTTGATAGTGTAATATGTACCTTATGAATTTGATAGTTTAGTTACCGTGACATTCTACCAATGCATTCGGCCGCAAAGTTGTTGGTAGAATCCACCACTCTGACGTCATCAACCTACCGGTGGGTCTAACCAGTGCGGCAGAATGGTTTCAAAATGTAGATTTTAAAAATTTTAGAAATTAAGATGACTTGTAGTAAGATCCCGTGAAAAATTACGGCACAGCAGATCAATTTTATATACATCAGACAAACTATAACTTTGTTTGTTATAGTGAGTTTTTAAAGGTATCCTGTAGGCCTATTTAAAACTGTAGGGCTATTTGTAAAATGTATTTATGTAGGCCTTAATTATATATCAAGAACTTTGTTTGTTATGGTGAGTTTTTAAAGGTATCCTGTAGGCCTATTTGTAAAATGTTGTATTTATGTAGGCCTTAACCCAATGTCGGCCACGGTTAAAGCTAAAATTGGCCAGCCCGTTTTTAGCGTTTTGCAAGCATATTTTTAAAAATTCGCCAAAAATAGTAAATGAACCCCAATCCAAATGTGTTCAATAGCTTTTTTGTAGAAGAAACTTCAAAGAATTCAAATATGATACTAAAAATAAGTTTATTTTGAAATTGTAAAAGTTATTAGATCAAGAAACAAAAAATGTTCAGTAACGAAAGGAAAAAGTTCAACTTTAGGCCTACATAACAATTAGTAAACATTTTTTGTATTTTTTTCGTAAGCGTAAAAAAGTTTCGTAATTTAGTTCTAAATAGAACTGTATAAAAACATTTATCAATTTCAAATTTTTTATTTTGAAAAAAACCGTTTTTATGTTTCAAGTACACAACTGGTATTTACCTAGGCCTAGATTGTAACGTGCTTTACGTATATGCTTTGACAAAAAATGAAATATTATTATAAGAAAGTGGTAGAGGATAAATCAAAGAAAAGAACGGTGTACTTGTCTTTCCTTAGTTCACAAAAGTGTTTGAGTTACATTCGTTTGAATAACAAAAATACATTAGTGGAATAAAAACTCCCGAGCTAACACGTGCTGTAGGTCGGCCCACTTGAATAGCGTGGGAACGAACGCCCAAGGCGATCTCACAACAACGTAACTTGTCACTGCTGTTTAGACAATCACAAAACCGGTTTTATCCAGTTTACTTACTACCATTAGATACTACAGACTTTAGTCTACAAAATCGTATAAAGCAATCTGTCAAATCATTGGGCGTTGCCTACTAAATAATCGTTGACAAAAGGCGTGTTTATCGGTTGAGAGACTGTCCAATCGCAAGGGTTTACAGTAAATCTTGTTTGAAACAGTTAATGTACTGTGAAATCTGATTGGAAGACACCAACAGAAAGATGAAATCCCAACCAATCCAACGGTATGTTAGAAATGCCAAAGAAACATTATTGTAAATGGTGGGAAACGTTGCAAGAGTGAGAAATAACAGTAGAATTGTGCGCAGATTCTCGCGTGGAAAGAGCTGTAGGCCGATGTGCACATTTTAAAACGATGATTACGTATGTAAATATACGTTTTACGAAAAAGTTGTAAATACAAAAATTAAAGTTTAATTCATTTCCTTTCCAATGGTGCCAGTTTTATTACGATTGGATAATTTTAAGTGGGTTATAATTTGCGATTATGCAAATATATGCAAATGTCTCGCTATTGTCTAGATGGTTGCGTTTGCGCCGTGAAACATGGTGTCATGGTGTGGATTGGCCGTACGTGGGTTAATAATACATCAAGATAAAGATACAAATGTTATCTTTTAATTGGTTTTTATTTCATATTGATTATGAAATGATTTAGAAGTTATTTATATTATAATAAAGAAATTAATACTGGAATATATTTATATGTTATACGAAGATGTACGTATGTTTCCGAAGTCAAACGAATGAGTATCTTCTTTAAATTTGTATAAATGAATAAATTCATTGTTAGTAAAAGGTTGTACAGTAGAGTCAAGTTGAATGGGACCGAGAGTACCTCGGATTGTGAAAAAACTCGAATTCACGGAATATGTAGAGGTTAAGATAAAACTACTATTTGCAGTATCTCCGAAAAAATTTAAGTTTTATTAAATATACACTATTTTGTATTGAACACTGAGGTAAAAAAGTTATTTTATACACAGTAAAAAATAAAAAACTTACTTATCAGTGGTTATTCTGATCCGGGTCTGTCAACAAGTTTTGCCGTCAGATGTGTGTTTTTTATATTGTTTTTTTGACTTCTCAGTTTCAGCTCCGAGATGTACTACGTAAATGTTTAAGGTTAGTGTTATATTTTAGTTTAGCATTGTTTTCTTTAACATGGGCCTATACTATGTTCAGCGAGTGTTTGCAGTAAATCGCTGTGTTCTGCGACCATTTGAAGTTTTAAATTTGTACTTTTTAACGCGTTTTTTAGCTAAGTTTTAAATTTATACACATGCGACTTAATAAAACATTTATTAAGAGCTTTTCATTGTACATGTCTTTCCCTGTCATCCGTCATAGGTGGTGATTCACTGCAAACACTCGCTGAACCTACTATAGATCTCTAGGTTTATGTTCTCTAAGTTTTAGTCACTTGATAACGGGATTTGTTTCATTTTGAATTTAACACACAAATGATGGCAAATGCCCAAATAGTCAATATTAATAAAATTGAACTTCCATAATTAATAAACGATAACTTCAAACAGAGAATAACTACCGTACGTTTAAACGAAATTTTCCTAAAATCTTTTAGCTTTATAAAAAGGACAATTTTTGGGAAAAGAAAATTATGTAGTTTAATTAATATGATCCCTGATAGCAGGAGATGTATTTACACTTTAGAGACACATAAAAATATTGCCACCCAACTACTAATGATTAAAGTTGATACATTACAGAAAAGATAATCTCAAAAACAACTGTTTAAGGTTAAAATGAGGATGAACAAGGAAATTTCAAAATACAAAATGAGAAAACTAATGCTTGAGCAAAGGACAAAAACTAACAAATCTTAAGGGATTAGGATTTAGTAATGGGTATGACTACCTGGTGGTAACACATCTAAAGCATAAACATTTCAAGTACAGAACTACACACCTCTTCTCCAGAAAAAGTTACAAAAGTGTAAGTGGAAGAGAGTTAATAATCTACAATTTATAGTAACATATTTGTAAGAACATAAATTCACTTCTTACATGTAGCCTACTTAATTTAGAAAGAGAAAGCAGGAAAAAAAATAAACACGACTTAACATCCAACACACCACCATAAAAAACCAATGATTTTGTTTAAAATAATATTATTGCAAATTTATATCTTTAGTAATTACAGAACTTCTTAGTACAGAAAGTTTTTTCATCTAACTAACCAGTGGAGCACCGACGGGGGGGGGGGGGGGGGGGGGAACTAACAGATGTAACATCCTCAGATTCAAGATTCAACAAAGATATATTTTAAATCAAAGGTAACCATAAGTCAAATTAGTTAAAAGAGAGCATTATATAATAAGAGAGCTTGAGTAATCGATAGTTATATTAAAGACTGAACAATATGCGTTCCAAACTAACACAAACCGATAGTGTTATGTAAAGCGGGGCTATAGAATACAAGGGCTAGACCAGTCCGCCAAGGAAAGCGTTCCCGTCACTGCCACTGTGGTGACATCACGGTGGTAACGCCTGCTCCATTCCTACTGCTTCTCATAAGTATTCTCTGCTACAATAATTTCAATTTCTTAGCAAAGCTGTAACATTTTTATGATGCACTCTTCTTTAGTTTTAGTATTGACACTACACAAAGCAATAAGTAGACTGTAAACAATTAATCTAAAGATGTAAGAAGAAGACAAGGAAATAAAACTAACTAATTAGTATGTGACATGCTCAGGATCCGGATTAAGATCGTATGAGAGAACCTGAGCCTGTCACAACTTATCTATGTCGAATGTCACCAACGATCAAGTAGGCTATGAACAGTGGGTCCACCAAATCCATGAGCTGCTTCGCGTGGCAACACCATCTCTCAACGGACCATCAGGCTTTGCACTCCATCGCGGATAGATCGACGATAATCGTTTAAGTATTAACTCTTATCCTTGTTCTGTAATTGTGTAATGGCCGGCTAAGTAATTTGTGTGTGGCTACCGCTTTCGCGGGGGTCGATTAGACAGCTAACAGTCCCGCGATGTAAGTTAAACTAGGTTTGGGTCTAATAGCCTAATTAGGCTGGGAAAATGCCCTAGTAAGCTAATTGGTAATTGTGTCTAGTGCTATAGTGTTTAGTAATTATTCTTGTGTAAATTAGGTGTATGTCAAAGCTGGCTACCCGTGTTAGTGGTTGTTTCAAGTTGGTTGTTTTCAAGCATTAAACCCGGTGTGTTGGTAGATTACGAAGGCCTCTAACGTAACCCACCGTAGTCCGGTAAATTTAGTTTAGTTTATGATTCATTAGGCCTAACTTAATATAATTGGGATATAGAAGCCTACTTTAGACTTCCTTACTTCTTTACCTTTTACTAAGTTGGAGCAGTAATTGGAGGCCCACCTTAAAGGATTAGCCTAAATGGTAACCCGTAAGTAATGAGATACTACTTGCTAGTGAGTTAACTTAATTGATTTTTATTTCACATAATTTAACCTGTGTTTGAATTTTATAAAATGGTATTTGGCTGCCATAGGCTACTTTTATGCTTGCAGTTTTAGGATCTGGCTAGATTTAGTTTACGAGCAACTTATTAACATAACCTGTTTCAGGTTTCATATTTCAATTACCCCCATTTAAATTGTTTGACTTGTGCCTAATTCTCAGGAATATGTATGTATGCCAAAAATAATTTAAAAAAATAAATAACAAATAAATACATTTGTAGACTAGTTTATTTTCAATAGTCTATTATAAAAAAAATAAATAAAAAAATAATAAACAAAATATATATACATACGCCTTAGAACAATAGTGAGTAAAAATGAGTACAATTAATTGTGACCCACAATGCAAACAATTTAGTAATATTAAGTGACAGTCATGTATCTCGTTTAGCAAAATTTTATGGACAACGTAAACATTAATTCAACAACGGTTTGTTAAATTTTCACGTGCTACCGGAAGCAACAACTTCCGTGATGAAGGCGTACATTAAATTACATTATAGGTCTATTTTTCCGGCAGATTATGTAATTATTATTTTGGCTTCCAACGACATTTTGCAACATTGCAACGATGATAGTTTGAGAAAAAATTATATATCCATAATCCGTTTTATTCGAAGAAGTAATCCTTCAGGAAAAATAATTTTATTTAAATTACCATTTTTTTTATTGATAGCTGACATAAGTAAACAACTTAGGGATATTCAGTTCTTTAACTGTTCATTAAGGCCACCCTTGCCTGTAATGATACAAAAGTTGTTGATATGGCACCAGAATATCGGTGGCCTAAGGGTTTTTTTCTTGAAAGATGGATTGCATTTCTCCCCCCTTAGCGAACTCTCAAATTATTTTCCGAATAAATAATATTGTAGATTAGTCCTACTTTCATTCATGTTGTACTCTTCTTTGTGAGGCCATTACTAATTCGATTTATTGGGTTATACCTTTTCTACATCCTCCCATTTATATTTTTATTCTTAAACTTCCCCGATATATTTATTTTTATGGGACTATGTCTGGCCTACCGCGAAGAAGGTATTGCCATTCCAGATTTGATAGATATTAACAAAGTCTTGTGAATATTATTTTAGTGCTACGCTTATAGGTTATTGTTATATTTGAATATTACTGCATTCAGTAAACCTTTTATGTGTGTTTTGTTGTATTTAGTGTAGGTAGGCTACCTAATTAATTGTTATTGCCAACAAATTTTTTTATGGTATGCATTTGTGTTTGATTCGTACTTTATAAATTAAAAATTTTTTTAATGCCCAAAATTGTTTATTTTGGAATTTAGTAATTTAATCATCCGCTCAACATACTCAATTTACAAGGCCGATCATGGCTGCAACAGTAAATTGGGGGTCAGATGTACCAACACCGTTTCCATTTTTGTTAACCACTAATCCCCTCCATCGGAAATGGATTAACAAGTTAACTGCCTCTCAAGCCAAGGAACTTTTAATATATTGAGGAATAGAGCTAGTCGAGACACTTGAAGTGAATCGCGGTAGACTGCGCGAGGAACTAGATTCTTTTAGGGACTCAAAAGCCTCAGAAACAGACCCTAATGAGACTCTGGTTGAATCGCAATCAGTTCACCAACCCTTAAATCCACAAGTGGCACAAATGTTGGAAGTTTTAAATAGATCGATAGTTCCGCCACCACCTAGATCGGCACTTTCTCTTCCCTCCTCGGCTTATAATCTTATACAGTCGGTCGACCGCCTCGATGGTCAGTCGACTGAGAGCACACTTTTGGCTCTGAGCAAAATCACGCACGCTGCCCAGTTGCATCCTGGTTTCATCGCTTGATTTTACTAGAATTAATCCCTAAAGCAACGGGTCTATCGTCTTGCATACTGGAGCGAGTCATCGACAATGGTCAATCCGTCGACAAATTTATTGACATACTCATCGATACTCTTTTCCCACCTCAAGTAAAACATTTGGCAGTTGCAGAGTTGGTTTATCGAGCACAACCGAACCAAACCAACCGAACCATTAGAGAATTTCATTTGTAGCGTCTTCCCTTTTGTTTCCAGCTCTAAAGCAAGGAAAAGGTTAGTAGCCATACTCTCTATGATGTCATCAGATGCAACATCCCGTCTGGCCACAGTCAAGCGTCCGCTTACTATTAACGACTTGTTAGCTCTAGTTCCATACCTCCATTCCACACAAAACCGTCATCAGTCAATGTATCCTCGAAGGGATGCTCAGTGGTCCCGACCTAGGCCCCAAAATTTTAACCAAAATCGTTTTACTGGTGGCCCATAAGGGCCATTAAACTAAAACGGAGGGTTCACGGGGGCAGTGAGCCTTCTCCTTTAACCCTAGAACTGGCAGTGTTAAAGCTAAAATTGAAAAGCCCGTTTTTAGCGTTTTGCAAGCATATATTTAAAAATTCGCCAAAAGTAGTAAATTAACCCCAATCCAAAAGTGTTCAATAGCTTTTTTGTAGAAGAAACTTCAAAGAATTCAAATATGCCACTAAAAATTAGTTTCTTTTGAAATTGTAAAAGTTATTAGCTCAAGAAACAAAAAATGTTCAGTAACGAAAGGAAAAAGTTTAACTTTAGGCCTACATAACAAGTAGTAAACATTTTTTTGTATTTTTTTGGTAACAGTAAAAATGTTTTGTAATTTAGTTCTAAATAGAACTGTATAAAAACATTTATCAATTTCAAATTTCTTATTTTGAAAAAAAAAAACAGTTTTTATGTTCCAAATACACGACTGCTAACAAAATTAGGCCTAGATTGAAACTTAATTTACTAATATATGCTTTGCCCAAAAAAGAAATATTATTATAACAAAGTGTAGAGGATAAATCAAAGAAAAGGACGGTATAATTGTCTTTCCTTAGTTCACAAAAGTGTTTGAGTTATCTTTATTTGAATAACAAAATTACATTTTGCCGTCGGTAAAGGTCTTACAAGAAGGGTGCAATGAATTACGTGGGAACGAGACGGAGCAGTCGGTCACACCAGATCGCTGTAATCATGTACTTTTCACTACTGTCTAGACAAACAAAAAACTGGTTTATTCTAGTTCAATTCCAACCGTTACAAAGGTCAGTCTTTTCTCTACAAAATGGTGTAAAGCAAACTGTCAAAACATTTGATATAGTAGGCGTAATATCAGTTGACAAATGGGCTGTTTCATTGGTTGAAAAACTGTCCAATCGCAAGGGTTTACAGAAATTGTTTGAATAAATCCTGTAAAATAGTCACATCTGATTGGAAGGCACCATTAGAAAGATAAAATCTTGACGAATCCAATGGTAGCTTTATAATCTCGATATAAATACTTCAGTAGGTTGGCTTGAACGTTGAAGAAGTGGGAAATAACAGTACAATTGTATGCAGATTTGCGCGCGGAAATAACTGTAGCACGATATGGTATGCATATTTTAAAACGACGATTACTTATGTAAATATACGTTTTACGAAAAAGTTGTAAATACAAAAATTAAAGTTTAATTCAGTTCCTTTCCAATAGTGCCAGTTTTATTATGATTGCATGATTTTAAGTAGATTAAATTATTGATAATGCAAATATATGCAAATTCTCGCTAAGGTTCGTGCGGGTTGCATTTGAGGCCGAGAAAGTGCAGTCAAGACTGCAGTCTGCCACTTTAAGGGTTAATCTGTTGAATAATTTGTTTTTTCATCTCAATAGAAATGTCTTTAATGATTTCAGTTGCACCAAATTTATAGTGTAACCCTACACCAGTGTCCACACTATTCATTTCCTGAAGTTCTAAAAGTTCGGAATGGTCAGATAAGGCCTATAATTTTTTGAAAAATAGTAAACTGATCTAAATATTTTTATGGTAGATTCGAGGTTGGAAATGTTCATTACCGATATCAAAATTATTTTCAATAATTTCCTTATCTGCCTTAGCAGACATGGTCTCATATGTCAAGTGGCCTGCTGATTGTTTGTATAGGAAATTGACTTCAAGAGTCGTGAAATTCGATTTTCATAAGCGTCACCACAGCTTTGTTCCATAACTCCAGACCATATTGGAACTGAAACCCCACAACCCTTCCGCACAGGCAGCAATCTTTCATCCCGCCAGTTGGCTAAGTTGCAGATCTCATTTCCAAGTTCCCCAACACGGTCACCAGTAAGCTTGGCAAAAGAGATCAAATTAAATATACCATTAAATTAAATTCCACCAAAATAGTTTCATATCAGTATGCGCCCCGAAAGTTACAGGCTTTAAGAGAGCACATTGATGACCTCCTATCTAAGGGTGTTATAAGCCCCTCCACTTCCCCGTACGCCTGTCCCGCATTTCCCGTCCCAAATAAAGGGGGCAAAACTAGAATGGTGGTCAACTATAAGGCTATCAATGAGATAGCCAATTTGGAGGCCACCCCAATCCCAACACTGGAATCTGCATTCCAGTACCTAGGTAAGGCAAAGTGGTTCACATTACTAGACCTTAACCAGGCATACCTCCAGATACCCCTGGATGAAGAGTCCCGTAAATACATGCTCTTTGTTGTGCCATTTGGCCAATATCATTTTAATTTCGTCCCTTTTGGATTAGCAAGTGGAGGATTGTTCCTCACAAGGCTAATCGAAAAAATATTCAGAGACATTAAGTACAAGTACGATTTCACTTTTTTTGATGACTTGTGCGTATACTCCGACGGCTCATTTGACAACCACCTTGCCAAGGTGGAGACGGTCCTCAATCGTCTACAGTCCGCCGGACTTACCGTCAAACCTGAAAAATTAACCGTGGCCGCAAATAATATCCAGTTCCTTGGCCACTTGTTCAAAAACCAATCGGTATCCCTCCACCCAAACAGGGTACATCCTATTGCCGACTACCCCACCCCTAAAAACCTTAAGCAGGTGGCTAGGTTCTTAGGCTTGGCAACCTTTTACTCCAAATTCACTAAGAATTTTACCGATATTTCCCGACCACTTAATCAGTTAAAACGCAAAGGCGTTAGATTCGAGTGGGGTCCTGATCAAGAGCTCGCCTTTAATTCCTTGAAGCGAGCCCTAATGAGCAACTTAATTCTACAGCTTCCCGATTTTTCAAAACCATTTATAGTTCACTCCAATGCTTCCGGGGTAGCTTTGGGAGTGTCTTTATCCCAGGACTATAATGGCGACCTACTGCCGGTGGCCTTTGCATCCCGGCCCTTAAATAAACAAGAGGTAAATTATAGCACTATGGAGCTTGAATGCCTCGGCGTGGTTTTTACACTGACTAAGTTTCAGCAGTACTTGTAGCATCGTGAATTCCAGCAGTATACGGACAATTCCGCACTGTCCTGGCTGTTGAATCACCCACACCAAGTAGGGAAGTTTGCACGGTGGATAGAATTCATTAACTCATTTAAATTCACTGTGCAACATATCAAGGGAACCGACAATATTGTTGCGGATTCCCTATCCAGCCTTTTTGAGCCATCGGCTCCAACGGCAGTCCCCTTCAATAAAGTCCAACCCATAGCCCCACACACCCCCTTAATAACCATATTATCCCGCATTCCAGAGGTTTTTCGAGATATTCACCTCCACCAGAGGGAAGATCCGGATTGCCTTAAATTAATAAATAGTCGAACCCTCCCACCGCAAACATAGTACGCAATCGTTTGCAAACGTATCTTATATATATATTTTTTTTATATTAAAATACTTTGTAATACATCTCTCTATTTCTAAATTTTAATGATATGTAGTATTAATAATAGGAATGAATGAAGTGTGAATGTGTTAAATTTTGTTTTTGTTGAAATGGGAAAATTTACAATGTGTGAATAAACTTAAAACGTTTACCATCAATATGTACTGAGTCTTTCTTGGTTTCACCATGACCTAGTTCAAGTACTATTTAAGCCACATGAAACACGACCCGAGTATAAATTTAGATTCAAAATTATAAGATTTGTGTTATACATGACAAAGTAGAGTAAAAAACATGGTAGCCTAAAAATGACATCACAATATTTAGCGTCAAAAGTGACCTCTGTTGTTGAAAGAGACTAGGGCTCTGGAAGCACACAGATGTTATTCGCAGCGAGTTGGACATAGGCACAGATGATGATATGTGGTTTTCTCATAACCTAGAAAAATAAACAAGCTTTCTAGGTTAGATCATTGTTTACATTTGGTAAGTTTTGGTTTTTTGAAAGAAATTAATTAAAGTTAATGTTTGTTATTAATTGTAAATTAATAAGTGGAGTCTAAATTCAAATAAAATCATATATCATTCTTTTTTAAATATAAAATAAAATTATTTTGGACTTTGAAATTTTGTTGACAACAAAATTTTTATGTATTCATTTACATAATAATTTTTGTACCTCCTTAAAAGTTGCAAAATGGCGCCCAACTTGTGGCCTGAAACGAAACGAACTGGTTATTATGTGATTTTTGTATTTCTTGGACATATTGATGGTGAACGCATTTTGATTTCTGATATTTGAATATTTTACAAATATGGCTGATAACGTAGAAAAATTTAATGATTCTGGCATTAATGTAAGTGGAATGCTAGATGTTGTGGAGAATGAAGCTGAGGTATCAGTAATAGATGATAAAATGATAAGCAAGGAGTCTGATACTAAATTTGAGCAAGAAGTGGTAGCTAAGGCAGAACCTGAGGGAGATGTAAATTTAAATATGATACTTAAATGTTTCAATAAAATAAATGAAAATTTTGAAAAAACTGAAATTAAAAGTGAACAAAAGTTTAATGAAATGAATAAAAAGTTTGAGGATAGTAAAAATGAGATGAGTAATTTGAATAAAAATTTTGAGAAAATTGAAATTAAGAACGAAGAAAGGTTTAAAGAATATAAAAACTAATGAGTAATTTTAAAATTGAAATAAATCAAAATTTTGAAAAAAATAAAAATGTAATGAGTAATTTAATGAGTAAAAAGTTTTAAGAATTTAAAGTTTAAAATAATGAAAGTTTTGAAAAAATTAACAATAAATTTGTTGAATTGAAAAATAAAATAGAGATAATTCATAAAGAATGTGGTGATTTTAAATTAAAAACTGAAATTAAATTTACAAAAATTATAGAAAAAACTGATAGTATATTTATGACTGTAAATGAAAAAATAGTTGAACTTAATGAGAGTAAGCTAAAATTTGAGGATAAACAAATAAAATTTAATGAATGATGTTTTTAAAATTAATAAAATTGTAGTTGATAATTTTGAAGTGATTAGTACTGATATTAAACAAGTTAATGAAAACATAAAAGCTTACAATAAGCTTGATGAAAATCAGGTTGATAACAAAATAGATCTTAAGGTTAAGCATGTTAATAATAATTTGGAAAAATTTTAAAATGATATTGAAACCAGGTTAGATAATAGGTCAATGGTTATGATTAATGGTTATAGGAATGAAAATGTTATTCCTGAATTCTTTAATGAAAAAAGAGAGCCACATCCTAAAACTTTTATTAAGGCATTAGAGATTTTTGAGCAATGCAGGGATAGCTGATGGGAGTTAAAGTTAGCGTTAATACGCAAATATTTTAAAGAAGAAGCCGCAATATGGTTTGAGGCTCATGAGAAAGAATGGTGTGATTTTAAAGATTTTAGGAAGGCATTTTTAAATAGATTTTTGTCGCAAGACAAGCAAGAAAATGTAAGAGTTAAAATCATGTTAGGTAAGCCCTATGGTGGGCATGTAAAAGAGATTCATAATTATGTAATAAGGTTATACCATCAGACACAATTTGTGGACCCACCCATGCCTATGGAAACTTATACTAGGCATATAGTTAAGCAGTTGCTTAATGATCTTAGGTTAGTTATATTAGCAGCTAAATTGGATAGTTTAAGTGAACTAGAAAAGACAATTATGGACTGGCAAGAAAGCCAGAGGTTTGTAAATGAGAATAATAATAATATGTACGAAAATAAGAATAAGAATTTTAACCAGAATAGGCCACCTATTAATGAAAATAGACCATCATTCAATCAGAATAGACCATCTTTTGACAATAGGCCATCATACAATCAGAATAGACCACCTTTTGACAATAGGCCATCATTTAACCAAAACAGGCCACATAATAATTTTAATAATGGTTTTAGTAATCAAAGAGATATAAACAGGCAAGGTGGTTTTAATAGTCAGGTGAGGTTCCAAAATAGGCTACCGATGCATAACCAACAGACAATGAATCCAAACACAAATGGTCAAGTAAGGCCAAAAATGCCGACTAATACATCTGAACAGAGTAAGGGAAACTAAACCAGGCAATAGTACGAGCGGCTGGTATCGTGTTGCCTAGTAAGGAAAAGCCGAATTTAGAAGTGGATAATTTAGTGGGGTGAGTTAGCTGAAAATTATACCAAAATATTTCACATCTGGCAACCAATGCGCCCCTTTGGATTTAGATAGTACATGGATCGAAGAGTCTAAAAAGCCCGGGACACAAATTTTCCTGGCCCTCTATTGGTGTTGATGATGTAATCAAAATGGCCGCCAAAGTTGTTTGACACGCTTCTACATTTCCCAATATAACTCGGGTTTTTATTTTGATATTTTTCGATATTGTTAGTGATTATTAATCAAGAGAAAACGCGCTTTCCAATGGTATATGTGAAATCATTGTTTGTTTCATAATATTAGAAATATTTGTAACTTTATTAAAATTTTTATTTTTATTTTTTCGAAACAGTTTGCTTAATAACTTGGAATCCGTTACTCGTAGCTGAAAACGTAACCTATACTTTTTTGTTCGTCAGAAAAGTACCTTTCAAACGGTATATGTGACTTCTATTTTATCACATATATTTGCTGAAAATGTATCTAAACAATGAAGCGTTGCACAGAGAGTCGTTATGACAACAATGTAATTTATATGGGATCCGAAAAGTAATGAGCGGCTTTATAACTATTTAAGTAGCAAATGTAATTTTTGTAATTTTTTACGTATATGTAAATAAATTCTAGCTTTTTTTATTGCTATTAACATTTTATTTCCGTTTTAAAATCAGTGATATGAGTCACACTTAAGGCATAACTGTAAGATAAATTTCAAACATTAAGTACAAAAATGAAAAACAACAGAATGTACAGTACCATATCATTTCAATTTAATATCAAAAATCCATATCCTATACATTATCAAATACACTAATTTCAATCATAATATCCAAATAAAATAATATCTTGCTGTCGTATGCAATAATATCTAAATGGTGAGTGTAAATTCACTTGTGATTACCGATCACTGTCGGAGCATTGTCCTTCAAATACAAAAAATTTCGTACATCGCATTCCCATTTTATTACATTTATAAGATGTGCATCGCTTATGGCAAGTACAAGAGGTAAGTTGTTCACAGTCTTTTGACACTTCTGGAATTGTAGAACAAGTTGGAGTCTTTACGCAAGTTAGCAATCTTGGACTTTGCCTTATCTTATTTTTCTTTTTATAGTCTTGAAGATGTGAATATTAGTTCGAGGAATAATTTCATGAATTGAATTTTGAACTTGATAGAAACGGAACACGATATATTCATCATTCTGTTTTAATTCAACTGTATATGCTTGCTTAACACACTTGACAGCTTCTACACTTGGAATTAGTTTGGAGCTCCCTATTGACACCAATTCGGTTTCTTCAAATGGATTATTTTCTTCTTCGGTTAAGACGTTAATCATTTCTTTGGCATGGGTCAAGAATATTTTCTCAAATGCATTATTATCTTCATGATGTTTTGCGCCCAAGTTTTTGCCATGTTTTAAATTTGATTTCTCTTCAAATTCCTCAATTAAAGAACTGATCCTAGGGCCTGCTACCATCGATTTAAACAGAAAATTTTCACTATCAAGGATTCCAATAGCTCAATAAGATTCCAAAAAAGGTTCACCCTTTATAACTTTGTTATTGTGTTCATGAAGCTGATCGTCAGATATTGTAGAAAACTGTGTAACAGTTTTACTGTTCGTAAAGTGGCCACGAAGAAATTCAGCATATATATCTGGGTGTTTTTCTGGAAGACCCTGTAGAGTGCATAAGAATACTGGCAACCAACGAGAATAGTGGGCTTCACCCATCGCAAATGTTCACGGACATAATTGAGCCAAAGTATCGACGTACATTGTAAAGTTAGATTTACGAATACTTAATACAAGTTGCACTAGAAAGGACTCCAGTTTGATGACTGTGTTCCAATATTGGAAATGAGGACATTCAGATGGTTTCGACAAAATCCACAGTTCAATCCCTTCGCCGCTGAAGCTTTAATTTGTTTCACATGCTTTGTTGGATGCTTTTACCTGTAGACAATACAAGGCGGTTAAAGTAACTTCATGTTCATACCGAGATCTCTTTACATGCGACGATGTAAGGCAGGATTCTGCAACACCAGAACTTACAATACCAGCGGTTGTTACTAATTCAGTCCATCCACTGCCAGTTAACCACTTGCCAAGTAGGTTAAAAACCATCATTTCTATGTGAAGGCCACCCATCATGAGTATGATGTGATCCTCGCCATACTTGTCAGGACATTTCCATTGCAGTTGTTTCCCAATATCATATGCAGGTTGGTCACATGTAATCACGGGTGTTTGATTTTCATTTAATTTTGCTGTAACCTTTACTATGATATCCATCGCATGACATACCATTGCTGCCGTCGCAATTGCTGCCGCAAATCAAAAGTGGAAGCAATGACACATTACACTTTATTTTTCTAACACCCGGTACATTTTGTGCATGAAAACAGCAAACGATACTCTAGGCACATGCTCTATTACGATACGAATGCTGTCATCGTTAATCTCCATACTTGCTTCACTGTGAGGATGTTGAATAATCGTAACTTGAACCATGGAAAGAAGTAACGGCAGTAGAAGAAGATTGGTTGTGATCAATGTTATCTATTGCTCATGTTACAAACACAGTGGGACACAACTTCGGTGGGTAAACACCATCCTCCATATATTGTTTACACAACACATTTGTGGCTGATACTTCTAGAATTCGATTATATAAACCCAGATGACACAGTTTATCTATAATTTTCTTCTTCTTAGTGACGGCGTGAATCATGAGACCTACGTATAGTGGGAGTGGTGTTTTTCTCTCCAGAGAATGACGTACACTCTGAACATATTCTTTTCTGTTATGCTTAATGCTGTTATATCTAATAAGTTGGGTAATTGACAATCCAGCATTATGTTCAGGTATTTTTGATGAGACACCCGAGTTGGGACCATCTAATAACATACGCACAAAATGTAAAAGAACGCAAGTACAGATATGGAAGCAGTAAATGCATTCTTGAAGGATCCTTCAAATTTAGGAAAATCTTGAAAGCTGTCTTCGTAATATACCTACTGCCTGTCCCAGACACATACTTCAAATTTAGGAAAATGTTGAAATCTGTCTTCGTATACCTACTGCCCGTCCCAGACACATACTTCAAATTTAGGAAAATCTTAAAAGCTGTCTTCGTAATACACCTACTGCCCGTCCTAGACACATACCATCACTAAAGTTATTAAATGCACAGTCATCTCGAATGGCATCACCGATATTTTCTTCGAACCTGAAATAATTTCACGTCCCGACTTATCTGTTCTCAGACCAGGTATAAATGCTAATAGTTGTTCCTTAAGACGTGTTCTATTGATATTCCTTTCGTCAGATTGTATTCCTATATCCATCATGCGCTGAGACACTAATTGTGTAAGAAAATAAAGTTTAAACACAGGAGAAGTACTGCTAGATGAGTACAAATCCTGCATGTATTGAATCAATTCCGTTATAAATGTACCATAAACAACTTCTTCGGGATTATGGTAATCTTCTCTTCGAGAACGTTCAGCAGCTCTTGCACGTGTTAGAAATCGAGTATAGCATAGTTTATGATATTTAGCTTCTAATGCTACCAAATCTGTTGACGATAACTACTTCAACAGTTTTTCATCTTGTAATTGTATAGCACGACTATGAATTGTAGGCCCGACACCCAGCGTTGATGCAGTCACAATGTTGTCTCTACCTTCTCCTTCATCACAAAACAGACACGCCTTTTTCACATCTGAACAAAATAATGATGATCTTGTTAAATTTGATGAAGATGGAAATTGGTCTGAGCAATGGGGAAGTCCTCTCTGTTTCTTTTTACCAGATAGTCTTTCTGCCTTTTGGATTTCATATTTGTTCTTGCAAGATTTGTGATATTTTGCTGCATTGACTATTAGCGTTTGTGAAAGACCACTTCCATCGTCCAACAGATCCAAATTTCTTACAGCTTTTGGAAGCTCACCATATTCAGCAAAAAAAGTAAGATTCCTCGCCATCGTTAAATAACCTTCATACTTCGGAATGATTAAGCGCTCTTTTGAATGCTTCTGGCATAACAAACACAGGTCCCATACAAACGAAGCCACCACTGAACCAGCAGTAGCACCAACCAATTCATGCTTCTTCTTCATTGATATGATTGGATAATTTCTGTCTTTCTATGAGGTAGACGAAATAAATAACACAAGAAACACACATTTAGTATTACTGAATGGAATCTTATCTATAATCTATTTTATTTATTATTACGTTTGGGAGTATTTCTTAATACTACAATTTAAACAAATACCCCATAAAAAGCTAGAATTTATTTACATATTAGTGTATTTGATAATGTAAAGGATATGGATTTTTGATATTAAATTGAAATGATGTGGTACTGTACATTCTGTTGTTTTTCATTTTTGTACTTAATGTTTGAAATTTATCTTACAGTTATGCCTTAAGTGTGCCTCATATCACTGATTTTAAAACGGAAATAAAATGTTAATAGCAATAAAAAAAGCTAGAATTTATTTACATATACATAAAAAATTACAATAATTACATTTGCTACTTAAATAGTTATAAAGCCGCTCTTTACTTTTCGGATCCCATATAAATTACATTGTTGTCATAACGACTCTCTGTGCAACACTTCATTGTTTAGATACATTTTCAGCAAATATATGGTGATAAAATAGAAGTCATATATACCGTTTGAAAGGTACTTTTCTGATAAACAAAAAAGCATAGGACACGTTTTCAGCTACGAGTAACGGATTCCAAGTTATTAAGCAAAATGTTTCGAAAAAATAAAAATAAAAAATAAAAATTTTAATAAAGTTACAAATATTTCTGATATTATGAAACAAACAATGATTTCACATATACCATTGGAAAGCGCGTTTTCTCTTGATTAATAATCACTAACAATATCGAAAAATATCAAAATAAAAACCCGAGTTATATTGGGAAATGTAGAAGCGTGTCAAACAACTTTGGCGGCCATTTTGATTACATCATCAACACCAATAGAGGGCCAGGAAAATTTGTGTCCCGGGCTTTTTAGACTCTTCGATCCATGTACTATCTAAATCCAAAGGGGCGCATTGGTTGCCAGATGTGAAATATTTTTCAGCTATCCCACCCCACTAATAGGATATTAACAACACATATACATATTGATGATAACAGTAATGGAATAGATTTAGAAGGAAACAGTATGTTGCTAGATGAAAGTAATTTCACTGAGATAAAGTCAAAATCAGTCAAAGGGGAGATAATTGAAATAGAGGTAGAAATATATAACAAAAAATATAAAAGTATAATAGATTCTGGATCTGAAATTACTGTTATCAATGAAAACATATATAAAGAATTGTTGAGTTTAAGCAATAATCAAATAATGGAGTTGCCTGTATCAAACTTACTAATAATGGGGGTAACAGGAACAAGGAGTAAAAGAATATCTAAACAAATTTGCTTAGAAGTCAAAGTAGAAAATAAAGTTCTATTGATGAATTTTTTGGTAGTAAGTGGTTTAAATTCAGAAATTATAATAGGTTGTGATTTTTTGAAATAACATAAAGCAAAGTTAGATTTTGAGAATAAATTAATAAAGTTTAAAGTTGAAAATATTGAAATTATCACAAAATTCATTGATAGAAAGAAAGAAGGATGTGTATATGTGTGGTTTAAAATTATGTAAGGAAAATGATTGTACTGTTTTTAATTATGTGGATATTTTTAATAATGTGGAATCTCAGATGGAAGATACATTGTATTCTTTTTATAGTGAGGCACTGCATATTGAAAATAATTTTGAAAATTTAGAATCAGATTGGGAAATGAAATTAAACAATGTAATAGGGGGTACGAATTTAGAATGTGATGATTATAAGCATAGATTAGCAACAGATTTGAACTATTATAGGGACATTTTCATAGATAAACCAGGGAAGATAAGGGATTTTACAGCAAAATTAAATATGAAACAAGATGAACGATTTATAAATAAATCATATGCAGTTTCTTACTCTAAAAGGTGTTTGCTGGTGTCATATAACCTTCGTAGTTTTAGGGTGATGGATGGCGACACACATCACCATACCAATTACTTTAAGTTAAATAATATATGTGTGTACATGTATTATATTTTTGTTGTTGTGTATATTTTTTCTTTTTTCTGTACAAACAGAGATCAATGATGTATTTTAAACAGAATGAATACCGATCTCCACACTAACATTTAAAAAATTGATATATCCAGAATAAAGGGGGTGAATAACAGCCAGCCCTGCAATGTTAAAGTATCAGAAGGTGTGAATGTATGTGAGTGATGATATATTATATGATATTGTATAATATTTGTATATGTACTTGTGTAGATTTTAAGTGATTTTCAATACTTAATTAATCAGTGTATTATGTGTAATCACATGTGCAAAGGAACATGAAAGACATTAACATGATGATTCTCATGGCAAAAGTGACATTTTTGAAAAATTATAATTTTGAAAATATTGAATTTTTGTTAATGTGAAATTTGAATATGTATGTATATGTAAATTTCTATTATGTTTGTCATTTTGTTGTATTTTGTTTTGAAGGCAAGAATGAATAATTTAATGTGTGTGATTTTGAAATTGAAAATTGTATTTTATGTCTTATGTATTGCAATTTATTCCAATTTCAGGGCTCGCCATGTTTCAGGGATGATTTGTGAAAGCAAGTTCTACGAACTTTTTTCACAAATCAAGGGGATTTGTGTAAAATGTGCTCTCCCTGAGATCGGAAAATAAAAAGAGAGGTGTAAAGTAAATTTATGAAAATTATAATTAGAGTCGTATTGTAAATTGAGATGTTTTCATTATATATATTCAACAGTAATGACAGTGAAATAACTAGAAAATTGCATAACTAATGTATTGTTTTTTTTTTTTGTTGGGGTTTTAAGGCGAAAAACCTGGGTGGTTATCGCCTGGACTAATGTATTGTAAACTTTGGTTTTAATTTGATAATAACTAATAAAACATTTTTTTTTTTTTTTTGTAAAGATAAATAAGTTTGAAGATAGTAAAGTTAAAGTATGAAAAACAATGAAAACGGCAGCAATCTACAACGTAATAGAACAGTTCCAGTGAGTGAGCACACCCAAAGTTGTGATGTCTATAAAAATAGAAAACTATAAGAGAAAAAGAACAATTTAAACAGAACATTACAATAAAAGGTAATAGCAAAGCTATTTAAAAAAAAAAAGAAGCAAACATGGTATATGAAAACAAATAAATTTAATATTAACAATATTAAAGAAAATGTACAGTAACGAGTGTATCCAGTGCATGGAACAGTCTCCATATATGATGTGACGCTAGCTTTTAGCGGGAGAGGACACTCCTAAGTCAGTCATTAATGAAGAAAGACGTATTTGCCAAGTTGGCAATGTATAAAAGTAAATCTTTTTTGTGTATTGTGTTGAAGAAATGCAATTGTATTTGTGGATTAGAAGGTGTTTTGGCAAATGATTGCCAGTAAAGTGAAGTAGTTTTTCCTCTTAAATAAAAGATCAATAAGGTGGACAGTGCAAAGAACAAGGTTAATAAAAGTGCACAGTGTTCTCAATCAGATTCTAATTGGATACATGTAAGCGAGTAGTTTTTTAGTTACCTAAACAAATATAAAAAAAAAATTATAAGAGCTCAAACTTTAATTTAATTTACAAGATAATTGAACTAATTGGGCAGTGTTTGGATAGGGTAGTACACAAACGTTTGCAAACATATCTTTTATATTTTTTTTGTTATATTAAAATACTTTGTAATACATCTCTCTATTTCTAAATTTTAATGATATTATGTAGTATTAATAATAGGAATGAATGAAGTGTGAATGTGTTAAATTTTGTTTTTGTTGAAATGGGAAAATTTACAATGTGTGAATAAACTTAAAACGTTTACCATCAATATGTACTGAGTCTTTCTTGGTTTCACCGTGACCTAGTTCAAATACTATTTAAGCCACATGAAACACGACCCGAGTATAAATTTAGATTCAAAATTATTAGATTTGTGTTATACATGACAAAGTACAGTAGACTTCCAATAGTCCGGCATTCAATAGTCCGGAACGCCCGATAGTCCGGCACCATCATGGATATATACATAATAATTTGTTTTACGATATTACGGGCACAAACATGCTTGTACAAGTTGTGGTTCTGCAATGCAGTAGGCCTAGAGTGCTAGATTGTACTTCGGTGAACTTCGGGTTTCCTCGGATGAGCTCGAGACTCGTTTCAGACAGGTCCGCTTAGCTGTGACTGTACTGTGTACTGTGTTAGTTCGCCATTTTCTTGTAACTTTGTTGCATCGCTTAGTTGCTTAGTTCACTACAAATAGTTGACTGTTGTGATTTAGTGCTGTAGTTGAAAGTGCATTTAGTGATTTACAGTTCACGTCTTGTAGGCATTTAATTTCAATTTAAAATTGAATTTGGAACGTAGGTAAACATGTTTTCGAAAGCGTCGACAAGTGGCAAAAACAGTGCGGGGCAAAAACGAAAACACGTCACTCTCAGCATCAATCAAAAGCTAGAGATCATAAAACGATTGGAGAAAGGTGAGAGTAGAAACATTTTAATGAATGAATTTAATATTGGTTCTTCAACCATTTATGATATTAAAAAACAAAAAGATGAACTTATGCGTTTTGCTTCTCAGTCTGTAACAACACACAAAATGGACTCTAGGCAAACTTTAAAGAAACCAAAGTTGGAACAATTGGATAGCATACTATACAAATGGTTTTGTGCAAAACGTGCAGAAGGAAAGCCTATTACGGGCCTTATGATTGTAGAAAAAGGTAAGAAATTTAAAGCAGATTTGAATATCGTAGATGGTGAGTGTAATTTTTCAGAAGGTTGGTTGAGAAACTTTAAATTTCGACATGGAATTCGCAAACTTGATGTAACGGGAGAGACACTATCAGCAAATGAAGACTCGGCAAAACAATACATTGGCGAGTTTAAAAAAATCGTTACTGAAAATAACCTATCAGCTGATCAAGTGTACAATGCCGATGAAACAGGCTTACTTTGGCGTTGTTTGCCAACATCGACATTAGCTTCGGGAGAAGAAAAAGCAGCTAAGGGGTTTAAAAAAAATAAAGATAGATTGACAGTTTTAGTATGCGCCAATGCGTCTGGGAGCCACAGAATAACACCTTTTGTAATCGGAAAATCAAAAAAACCGAGAGCTTTAAAAAATATTACAAATTTGCCTGTTTATTATGTTGCTCAAAGAAATGCCTGGATGACTGCAAACTTATTTAAAGACTGGTTTTTTCATCACTTTGTCCCACAGGTTAAGGAAAACTTTAAAAAACTGAAACTACCAGAAGATAGCAAAGCCCTCCTTATTTTGGACAATTGCAGAGCCCATCCGCCTATAGTCGAGTTAGTTTCTGGCAACATATTTGCAACACTTCTGCCCCCTAACGTTACCTCCTTGATCCAACCCATGGATCAAGGTGTTATCCAAAACTTGAAATGTTTTTATAGGAGCTCCTTTGTTCAAAACCTTTTAAACTCCGACTGTGATGTAACCGAATTTCAAAAGAAATTTAATGTCAAGGATGCTGTATATGCTATTGCACTCGCTTGGTCTCAAGTTAAAGAAGTTACTTTACAAAGATGCTGGAGAAAACTTTGGAAACCCAATGCTGCCGCCGAAGATGGTTCAACAGATCAAACTGTTGACGAAGAAGAAGATTTGGGCTTAGTCACAGAATTACTTGATATTATCAAAAGTGGAAACAATTCTTTGGAAAATATTCCCGAAAAGGAAATTATAGAATGGGTTGAGATCGATAAGAATTTACCTATTGAGGAAGAGTTTACAGATGAAACAATTCTTCAAAGTGTTGTCAATCCTCAACCTATTGAAGATATTGAGTCAGACGATGAAGAAATAGAAGAAAAAGAACGGATCAGCTGGGTTGAAGCGGAAAACGCATTGAACAAGTTTATAGCGTTTGCTGAAGCAAACTCACGTTATAACTCTTCAGAAATAATTGATTTGCATATTGTGAGAAATAACTTTATAAAAAGGAAAAATGACTCTAGAAAACAAAAGGACATTAGAGATTTTTTTAAATGATTTAGTTTACAAATTACTGTAGGAAAGATCACTGTAGACCTTCTGTAGTTATATCATTGTATTGCTGTAGTATCCATAGTGTATAATATAGGGTGTACAATAAAAAATAAGTTTTGTTATATTCTGTACAGTATTCTTTTGAGTAGAAATGTTTATCCTTATAGTACTGGTAAAAGATACTTGTTTTCTAATATCATGTAGGAGCTGTATTCATTGTATGAATTACGATACAGCGATCACACACGATACCGCCCGATAATCCGGCATTTCCGGTATCGGAAAAGTCCCGAACGTGCCGGATTATCGGAAGTCTACTGTAGAGTAAAAAACATGGTAGCCTAAAAATGATGTCACAACATTTAGCGTCAAAAGTGAACTCTGTTGTTGAAAGAGACTAGAGCTCTGGAAGCACACAGATGTTATTCGCAGTGAGTTGTACATAGGCACAGATGATGATATGTGGTTTTCTCATAACCTAGAAAGATAAACATGCTTTCTAGGTTAGATCATTATTTACATTTGGTAAGTTTTTGTTTTTTGAAAGAAATGAATTAAAGTTAATGTTTGTTATTATTTGTAAATTATTAAGTAGAGTCTAAATTCAAATAAAATCATATATCATTCTTTTTTAAATATAAAATAAAATTATTTTGGACTTTGAAATTTTTTCAATAACTCATCTATTACTCTTTGATGCGTTGATACAATAGTGACACTGGTTGGTTACAGTCTCATAGTTTTAAGCAACACTTAGTTATTTAATTTAGTACTCATTTTTTTAAATTAGTTTCCTTTCCTTTAATTCATTAAGTCCCTCACCTTTTTTAAAATAATTACCATACAATCTACAAGACCATACCTTATAACTTTTCCTCATATTTTCCAAATTACTACCACCTAATATTGTCAACTTCAAGTATCATTATAGTCAAGTATTATCAAGAACAAATTTTCTTCTCTTACCACCATGCCAACTGTTTAGAGTGTGAGTTCATCTAACACTGTTAACGACAAGTATCAAGACCAAATTTTCTTCTGTTATAACCACATCAACTGTTCAGAATATGGATCAGGCAGTTCAAAAGGAGTGTGCAGACCCCCAAGCAGTTATAATCTCAGCAACTTTCAAATATTGTGAGTGCCACAAAATGTCATCACAGGGGACAGACTGCACTCAGATCCTCATGTATCAAGAGACTTTTGGCCTTAATCACAATTGTTACAGAAACGCAGCTCTACAACGCCATTATATCAGCTATATCCATCTTTAATCTTTTGACCACACAATATAAACAGTTATTTTGTTCAAACCACATCAGGATCATTCAACTTTAACCAATACATGAAGACACCGAATACGCCCTCCAAAAAAATTACTCATCCATCCTAAAATAATATTTCAGTTTTTCATTCCACTCCTAACTTCAGTTGAACTCCTTCTAGTTTAAGTTATTTTTGTGTAAATCCCCCCCCCCCCCCAAAACTGATATATTAATTTTGCAATGTACAATAAGTAGATGTAGTTCACCAACCCTCTCCATTATGATTCGGTTACTGTTTCCCAATCCGTTATTTTTTTTTTTCTCTTCACACAGGGGATGTATGTATGTATCACTGTATGTGTGTATATATATATATATATATATATTTCTTTTTCTTCTTCTCAAGTAAACCCTAGCTGCCCTTGTTACCTAACCTACTTGATCCCAACCGATATTTTTTAATTATAAGTTGCCATATTATTGGGGGATATTGTCGGATTTTGGAACGTTTTAATGTATGGTGTGAAAGTAAAAGCAGGTGTAGCATGCGAATGCCACCTCCAAAATTAATAGTCTTCTGAGTCCCAAGTGTTCTGGCCGCGGGTAGGGTTCGCTTAATGGTGTTGCTGTCATTAAGAGTCAGTGCCCGATTGGCCCGACTACTGTCTAATACCAGGTATCCTTGTCTATCCTCCCTGCAACCTCAGCTCCTATGTTTTTCGGGGTAGCAAGGTTTTTGGTCGCTAGGGGGATGACTGTGACGCCCTCAGGATCCGGATTAGGATCGTATGAGAGAACCTGAGCCTGTAATTATCTATGTCGAATGTCACCAATAATCAAGTAGGCTATGAACAGTGGGTAAACCAAATCCGTGAGCTGCTTCGCGGGGCATCGCCATCTCTCACGGACCTTCAGGCTTTGCACTCCATCGACGATAATCGTTTAAGTATTAATTCTTATCCTTGTTTTGTAATTGTGTAATGGCCGGCTAAGTAATTTGTGCTTGGCTACCGCTTTCGCGAGGTCCGATTAGACAGCTAACAGTCCCGCAATGTGAGTTAAACTAGGTTTGGAGCTAATAGCCTAATTAAACTGGGAATGCCCTAGTAAGCTAATTGGGTAATAGTGTCTAGTGCTATAGTGTTCAATAATTATTCTTGTGTAAATTAGGTGTATGTCAAAGCTGGCTACCCGTGCTAGTGGTTGTTTCAAGTTGGTTGTTTTAAGCATTAAACCCGGTTTATTGGTAGATTACGAAGGCCTCTAACGTAACCCACGTGGGGTAAATTAAATAAACGGCCCAGTACTCCTCTCACGTAGGTAATACACCGTTGTAGTGTACTATTGTTAGCATACTTTTAATTTGATTCTCTGAAAAATTTCTGAAAACTAAATACGAAATTGAACAAAATGTGCCACATTATTGAAAATACAGTAATCGCATTTATTACAATAAACCACCAAAACTTGAATGCCATACTGCAGTTTAATAAAACATATGTAATACTTATAAAATAAAACACATAAAAGTTAAAAATACTTACACTTAATGAGTAGCTTATATGCAGATATGCACATGACATATTATTAACTGCTGACATAAAATATAAAAAAACTGCTTTATAGAAATTTTTCTTCCCTTAGGGAATAGTTAATTTAATAGTTGAATTTAAACAATTGAACTATTTTAATTTAAATTGACACTGTGCAATTTAATTTAGCCTAGAAGTTTAACTTAAAATTATGTTTAATTTTTTATTTTTGTCAACAATAATTTTATTACTCTAGGTTTAAATTTGATTATAATTTTTTATATATTATATATTTATTTATATCTATTTTTTCTGAAAATTTTAAGAGCATTTTGCTAGTAAAGATGTTTTAAACATTTTAACTTAAAGCTGCAGAAGAAATTACTTGAGAACCTTGGTAACTTTTTAACATAAAGTAATCTCACTTGCAACTCTTACATTAAATAAATAATATTTTTTAATGCTTATTTTAATTTGAAGCTGATTACTTCAAATTTGTTGTTTTTAAATTTTGAGTTATCAATAATTACCGGTACTCTAAGTTTAAATCTTATTACTATTTATATATTATATATATATATTTCATCGTCCTGAAAATTTTTGTTTTAATGTATTATGTTAGTAAATGTGTTTTTTGGAATATTCAAGTAACGCTGCAGACAATATTCCTTGATAATCTTGGTAATATTTCATAAAACATCTTGGTTCATTTCGTCTGCAACGTAACATTAAATAAATACCTTGCTAAACATATAATTTATAGCGCAGTCAATAAAGGCCGAAAATCGCCATTTGTCGCAACAAATTAGGGGAAAGCTGAATTTTTTATATGTGATAGACCCTTATGAAACATGTATTTTCAGAAAAGTCTCCGCCTCTCCCCCTTGTGCTTCCCCCTCCACCCCCCTTTGAAGTTTACAAATGCAGAGCTTCACAAAATTGCTTACAAGTTCGTTATTACTTATCGTAGCAAATTATTTTTTTGTATATATGTTCCTTGAATCATATTAAACATATTTTGTTCTTATAAATTTTTCGAAAAAGTTAATATTAAAGGACCTATTAAACAACAAACACCAAAAAAATTATTTCTCAAGGCATATAAATTTACTTTATTAACTATATTTTTAAAATTATTTAAAATACACAAAAATGTTACAAATAAAACTTGAAGTATGTATCTTTAGCTTTAATATGATGTGGATAATTACTTGTTTAAATTTATCGCTTGCTCTTGGGGCGTCGTCAAAGAGAGCCCTTGCACACCGCTCCAGTGGTCAGACGCAGGTTTTTAACCGCTTCGCATGGATATATTATGTACAATGGATGTTGCAATATAATTTTAGTAAATGTGTGATCATAAATACTGTTTGAATATAATGTATTGTAAGTTTATGTTTAGATTGTAAGTACATTAGGTAAGTTTTTTTATTACATTTATATATATAATTTATTGGTTATTCCTTTAATTCAAATAATTTCAATAACAAATGTATTGGAAGTTTAATACTTGTATTTTAGCTACTTATAGTTTCGTTTTTACTTAGTATGCTTTTTCAAAAACAAAACACCTTGAATAAGTGAACACACAAATTTTATTTCGAATACCAGTTTTTGTTCGGGGAGCTAACCCTACTCTATTGAATGAAATAAATAGGGCTTTCCATATGGAACCGCCGGTTCCGGATTGGCTTAAACCGGCAAAAGATTGGATTTCCATGTGTAAAAGAAAAGGATTAAAAAATATATGTTATATGGCAGCATCAGGACCTCTCACCCACCCCATATATGTACAAGTCTTAAGTAGGCTCAAGTACAAATAAGTAGGCTATTTATGTCACACTATAGCGAGATTCTAAATAATAACATTATTCGCATTATTTATTTTCATCTTTATATGGATTTTGGATTTATATTAATATTTAATTTACAACTTGCAAATCAGTGTAATAAAAAATTAAGTGATAATTTCTACTGCATGTTGATTACCGTATTTTCACGCTGTAGGGCAACTTCCTTATGCAAAGTCATTCATATAGTATAACACGTAGAACTTCGACAGTCTCGGAAGCTGAGAGATGATTCCGACATACAAAAGTTTATTTCATGACTAACTCAACACTACACGTTTACAAAGCTATCAGTAGAGTTAGTGTCTTTAGGCTCAGGTGTCATTTCAGACGAAAAAGTAAATTGTGACAATGCATATGAAATTTTGAAACGGGATATGGAAAAAATGAAAGTAAAGAAATTTGGAGAATTTAAGCTAAAAAGGAAAAATATGGCCATGACCCAAGCAAGTCACAAGTCCACAGCTATTCGAACTAACGAAGTTGCGGTAAACCCTTAACAACTTTTCAACCGGATCTTATGTTTCTGTGACAGCCCTAGTAAGTTGAAGTTTTATTTTGGATACGAGTTAAGTTCACAGCCAACTCTTCTTCTTTGTTTGATGAAGTCTCACTACACAAAGGATCAAAATCGTATTTCCTAAAAGTTTTTACTGAGCGTATCACCAATGAATTACCTCAGGAGAATGATGTCAGTATAGACATTGATGGAGGCTTCCTTTTACATGGTGTTTCTTGGCCAAAGGAAGGAACTTGTGAAGACATAATCCAGAATTATTGCGCCCATGTTATTAATAGATATGAAAAAAAAACAACTGTAGTATTTGATGTATATCCTGAAGAAACCACAAAAAAGGGAGAGGAACAGTTAAGAAACAAAACCTCATCAAGTGGCATAGACTTTGATAGAAACACTAAGTGCATTACAAAACAAGAGGAATTTCTTTCAAACAAGAGCAACAAAAAACAAATTATTATTGAACAGCTAAACAGATTGTCGAAAGCAATTGTAGTGGGGTCAGATACAGATCTGTCAGTGTTACTTGTGACCCTTGCACCACAGGATAAACCAATAATCTTTCAAAAGGTAGTTTATGGTAAAACATCAACAGTTGTATACCACAACGTAAATCAACTTATTGATTAACCCAGCAGTATCTTTTATTTGCTTATACAGTTACTGGATGTGACACAAATTCTTCTTTCTTTGGCTTGGGGAAAACAAAATCTGTCGACATTATCAAGACAAATATCTAAGCCAGAATTCAAGCAGAGTCTTTTTTTAATGCAAATACGTCTCGCGATGAATTATTGGAGAAGGGAGAAAAGTTCATTCTAGATTAGTACGGGACAAGCAAATATTCAAATTTGAATGAAGGCCGTTATTTCAAGTTCACTTCTATTACCAGTAAATCAATGTTTAAATCCAACTTTAACGTAGTGAAATTACCTCCAACTTCAGAAGCAGCTCACCAACATCTATTATTGAGAGTTTATCTACAAGTTCAAGTTTGGATTGGCAACAACTGGATGGGCTTACGAATTGGGGATGGAAGAACGATAATGTAAAATGTAACGAACAAAGAAGGCTCTAAGGCCTATTCCTAGCTCAAAGACTTTTGCTCCAGATGACCTATTGCAGTTGTAAGACGCCATGTGGAAACTACTGTAGATACTTGAAATCAGGGTTAAATTGTTCCGCTATGTGTGAAAACTGTAATGGCTTATCGTGTTATAATTTCCCTAAAATAGGTGAAGAAACAGAAAATTGTTTTTAGATTTAAATCAGTATGCAGTAGAAATTATCCCTTGATTTATTATTACCGTGATTTGCAAGTTGTAAATACTAATATAATTCAAAAATCAATATAAAGATGAAAATAAATATTGCGAATAATGTTATTATTTAGAATCTCGTTATAGTGTAACATAAATAGCCTACGTATTTGTACTTGAGCCTACTTAAGACTTGTACATATATTCGGGGTGGGTGGGAGGTCCGTGATGCTGTCATGTAATATATATTTTATAATCCTTTTCTTTTGCACATGGAAATATGACAGCTGCCGGTTTAAGTCAATCCGGAACCGGCGGTTCCATAGGTGGTGGATAATGGAAAGCCCTATTTATTTTATTCAATAGAGTAGGGTTAGCCCCTTGAACCATAACTGGTATTCGAAATAAAATTTGCGTGTTCACTTATTCAAGGTGTTTTGTTTTTGAAAAAGCATACTAAGTAAAAACGAAACTATAAGTAGCTAAAATACAAGTATTAAACTTCCAATACATTTGTTATTGAAATTATTTGAATTAAATGGATAGCCAATAAATTATATCTTATATATAAAATTCTCGTGTCACAATGTTCGTTCCCGTACTCCTCCGAAACGGCTTGACCTATTCTCATGAAATTTTGTGAGTATATTGAGTAGGTCTGAGAATCGGCTAACATCTATTTTTCATACCCCTTAGTGATAAGAGCTACGCCCCAGTGGCCCTCAAAGTTTCAATGTTAATCTTATGGAAGGTCAATCTTAAGGAAGAAGAAGAAAGATTTCTTTTGATTTTATCATGGGCACAAAAAACAGCTGTTCGTATGAAAAGCTTAAAACAGCTGATTTTGATCAACAACTGATTTGGATCAAAAACTGAATATAATTTTAGGTTAGGCCTACAATGAACATTTTTTTTTACAATGAACTAAAACACTTGGGCTTATTATTAGTATCAGGTTGATTTGTCTATCCGTGCAAAGCCGGGTCGGGCCAGCTAGTAGGCCTATATAAATGTAATAAAAAAACTTACCTAATATACTTACAATCTAAACATTAACTTACAATACATTATATACAAACAGTATTTATGCTCACACATTTACTAAAATTATATTGCAACATCCATTGTACATAATATATCCATGCAAAGCGGTTAAAAAACCTGCGTCTGACCACTGGAGCGGCGTGCAAGCGCTCTCTTTGACGACGTCCCATGAGCAAGCGATAAATTTAAACAAGTAATTATCCACATCATATTAAAGCTAAAGATACATAGTACAAGTTTTATTTGAAACATTTTTGTGTATTTTAAATAATTTAAAAAATATAGTTGATAAAGTAAATTTATATGCCTTGAGAAATCATTTTTTTTGTGTTTGTTGTTTAATAGAGGTCCTTTAATATTAACTTTATCAAAAAATGTATAAGAAAAAAATATGTTTAATATGGATCAAGGAACAAATATACAAAAAATTAATTCGCTACGATAAGTAATAACGAACTTGTAAGCAATTTTGTGAAGCTCTGCATTTGTAAACTTCAAAGGGGGGTGGAGGGGGAAGCACAAGGGGGAGAGGCGGGGACTTTTGAGAAAATACATGTCTCATAAGGGTCTATCACATATAAAAAATTCAGCTTTCCCCTAATTTGTTGTGACAAAAAATCTTTATTGACTGGGCTATTAGGTGATTGTGTGTACTTTATAATTTTTTAAAGAAATTCATGAAAATTTGCCAAATATGCATCAAAAGGCGAAAAACTTGCGGGATTATATACCTTCTCTAAACACTTGTACTAAACAAAATAATAATTACTTAAAATTCACCAAACTTGGTAAACATATAATTTAGGTGATTGTGTGTATTGCATAATTTTTTAAAGAATTATCGTCTGCAACGTTATATCAAATAACACGTGAGAACTAAGGCGAACCGTGCTTACGCAGCGTGTCATGGTACCAGAGTGACGTCACATAGGAAGGGGAAGGGGGAGCCGGCGAGCCTAAGGTTGGAACAGTCGGCGAGCGTCAACATCAAAGGAGTGGACCAGCCCTTGTATTCTGCTATAGCCCTGTATGTAAAGACTAAAGTCAGCGCAATCTCGTATAATTCAACGTCAAAAGATAAACATTTCTAAAAGTGACTAAAAGCCGCAAGTAATCTATGATCAGGATTGCATAAAGATTGATATTTATAAACAATTCAGTGATTTGTCTATGAAGAAATTGTAGGGCCAACAAACCAAGTAGTTAACTTTTTCTGTAAAAGGAACTAGGTGTGTACATTCACCTTGCTGATAAAGCTCTCTCTCTGATTTTGGTGTCCAGACAGTATGGACGTGTTAACTACAGCTCTTTAAGCTTTTATGAAATTTATTTTACAAGTAGTGAATTTGTATTTTAAATAATGTTAGCCTACATTAGATAATCACAACGACTTTCATCACCAACACAAATGAAACGTAAATTGCAGGATTAAGACGATTTTTACCTATAAAAGAACTTGGGATTTCATCATTTGAAAAGGTGACCATGAGATTGCTTACAACTTCCAGATCAGCGTTGAACCTCATTCATCCACCAGAAATAGATCAATTGGTTTTATTTCTGGTATGTACAAACAGTGAACAGTGTTTTTGATAAATGTACATAAAAAATCTACATGGTTTGTAGAACAGCACAATTTATTGATGATAATTCTTATAAATTTTGCTTATGTTTTAATATGGTTAAATTGATAATTAATAAATGTTCAAAGTTGATTTCAGATTGCTTATGTCATTCAATCTGATCCAATCCTTTCACATGCTTGCATCAGGTCTACAAATTCTCAACCCTGAGGAAAAGTCAAATAAAAGTCAAGTAATATTAAATTCCTTTTATTATTAAAGATTAATTTATTAATTCTAAGTGAAAACCCCTCTTAAAGGGCATTTGTTACACGGAACCTGTCCAACCTCCCCCGCCCCCAGAAGGCCTTTTTAGTAATCTGCATTTTATTTCAAACTAATCGATTGTTAAATACGTAGTCAATATTCAATTAAAACTACATTTATGATTGAATTCGTGATGTGATCACGAAAAAGTACTTTTAAAAATAAATATGATTCCTACCCTATGCAATCATGATTTTCTAACAGTGAAGTTTAAGTCCCGGCGACGTGGTTCATGATTTGATGGTAATAGGCGCTGGCTAGACCGTCCCTCAAGGTCAGTGCGGGGAAATCTAGTGGAAATAATGTTTATATTGCACTATTGTCTGACTCAAGATTTAGGTTTAGTCTTGATTTGTGTTTTAAATTTGACTGTCAATATTTGGTAAATACATTTTTTCAATATATCTACATTTCGTCGAATAAAAGTTATCTTAATTTGATTTGGGAACTTATTTATCCTTATATATTGGTGATTGGTGTTATCAAAACTTTTAGCACTGCAGGCTTACAATATTTAAAAGACTAAATGATATTTTTAAATATGAAGGTTTATATTTTTTGAACATTACAAAAATATGTAATGTTTCATAATTTGTGATAAGTTACAGAACTTCCATCCATTTAGATTTTATTGAATATATATTATATTATTTACTCTGACCTGACCTTAGTTCCCCCCCCCCCTCAAAAAAAGACAAGTCCTTGGTGCACCACTGTAACTACGTAGGGACATAACAGTAATATCGTGACGATCAACTATTAAAATGGATTGCCAAAATTCTAGTAAACTAAATAAAATATAAATGTGTAAACATTTATACTTACAAGGTTGTCCTGGAGTGAATGGACTGGAAGGTAAGACACCACCCACGCCATGTGTAGAGCTTGGAGGGGCTGCGAGGGGAGGTCCATAATGAGCATAGGTAGCGTGTTTATTGTTATTCATACTGAAACCAGTTTAAATTATAATTACATATTTCTATATCTTACAGATATGTTTATACTTAAAGAAAACTAACATCACAAGTTTGACTAAATAAATATTAATTTCAAATACCTCATACTGGGTGATTCTGTAATGAGCGGATATAATTCAGGAAATGGTCATATAGGTCAAAATAAAAAAAAACTTCCTTAAAACGTATGTCTGAAAACGCTTCTTTTACCAGCCATCCACCATTTTGTTATTTTACTAAATAATGTATACCTCTAGAAAGGCTTAACCGCTTGAGTACACGTTTTGTACGTAAGTCATCAATGTACAGAACTATTTTTACCAAAATAATCAACTTTTTCCAACAATCCGTTTCAAAATGGCGGCCATTTAAACATTTTAAATGAGAATAGCTCAAATCAGTGAATTTTTATAAAAAAACATAGAGTACATTTAGTTTTCTATCGACTGATGTAACAGTCAAAGCAATCGAATAGAGGGAAACAGCAAAACAACATCCAACTTAACTAATGGACCATGCCAATTAAATGTTGCCTACTTGTAAGTTTAAGTAAGTTTTCATGACCGCCAATATCATGCCGGTCGGTGTTGTGTTGGTAAATGTGAAATCAACTAATAGAACTTCAATAATGAGATTATTGAAAGAATATGGTTATGGGCACATGGTAGTACATTTTCTTCCTATAGAATTTGTAATACTAACCTCAGTAACAAAGAGCTATTCTAATGCGTAGACCCTACTTCAATAGTGTTTTCATATGTGTTCAGTGTTGTACTGAAAGTGTTGAGTGCTATACTGATGAATCCGATAAGGAGCAGCACTTTAATGTTTCCATTATAAAACAAGAATTACATCACAGGAAAGTGTATATAGACACATGTTACAAGCTAAATGTGAATGGAGTGCGTATGCGTTGTATAACAGGACAACTACCATATATTGTAGTATCAGTGGTGTAGTGGCAAATTTTCCAGTGTGGGAATGCTAAATATATTTGTCAAATTATAAGAAAAGTCATATTTATATGATTTCCTAGAATGCCTGCAATAGCCAAGAGCATAGAATTAGAATGTATCTGAGCTCGCTGAATAACGCTGAGTCTTCAGGAAATTATTAAATGATAAGGATAATTATAGGAAAAAGAAAATAAAGAAATAGTAACCTTATTTTTATAGATTTACATTATTATTTTACAATACATCATAAAATAGTTATTCAACTATTCTTATGTAGGTTAAACTAACCTTACTATCAAAACCTCATTTTTTAAATTAAACATATTCTATAAAACCAAGAAAATATAATCAACCATTTGGAAATAACAGCTTGATGTTTAGCTCGTCGAGTTCTAGTATCATCAGCTATGCAGTGTCGTAACCATGTCCTGACGTATGCTCTGGTTTCCATGTCCGGATTTTTGGGCCATTCAACTTGATGAACATTAGTGCTGATACGTTCTCGATGGTCAGTCTTGTTTTAGTTGGCGATATTATTTCATTCATATGACCCAAACCCCGTACACACTCTTACGAACTGCAAGGAATGAGCTTGGAGCAATTTATCAGTGGGTTTAAATCCTTTGGAATGACCATGCTGTTTTCTAGATAATCTCTGAAGCTGTTTTTAATTTTGTTTAAATTCAACCTGAATCTTGAACAGAGCTTTTCAGTTTCTCTTTCACCGTATCCAACGGATTATTTAGGAGGCCAGCTCTTGCTTTCAATATATAAAGTAAAATATATTCTTTTTCGTGATGTCGGTCCCTGTAGATGGTTTGTTGCTGCTTCCAGTGGTGAAAAGCCTTCTATTTAGATTGTTAATGACACTTTATAGCAACTGCTGGTCATTAATAGCAGTTATTTTACTACTACTTGTTAAGGGGACACCACAAAAGTTACCCTCAAATGCAGCTCTTTTGGCGTCAAGGCTTTTAGTGCCAGGTTTCTCTTTAAGGCACTCAAAAAAAGCCATTAACCTTCTTACGATTTTGTTTGCATAAACTACAGTTGTTTGCCTGTTTTGAAGACATTCTGAAACCATCAACAATTCTGCTAATATCACGATCGCCAAATCTGACAGAAATTGAGTTGAATAACCAATCCTCTGTACATCGCTCGTTCAGTTGTAGTTTTGTTCTTGTCTTCTTGGGCCTTATTAAAATGAGAGTACAATGCTTGATAGCCATACCAAACGGCAGTTACTGTTTTAAAGGAACTGGATACCCATCTCGTACCCAAAATACGACCAATTTTGTTAAGCTACAAATCAAGTTCATTAGCACACTTGGCTAGTTCTCTTTGGTTTTTAAGTGATTTGCTGTAAAGAGGGTATAGCTTATCCATAAAAATCTGAAAGTGATTAACAGATCCCACATCATTGATTGAATCACTTACAGCTAGCTAACTCTATCCTATGTTTATACATGATTGTTTGCCTCCTGAACTGTAATTAGTAATAAACTAGGTTACGTACCTTGCGTACCGTCAACAGTTCTGTCCTTTAATTGGCGACGACCGGTTTCGGAAGCTTATGCTTCCATTGTCAAGTCATAAGAAATAAAACAAAAACAACAAAAACACACCTAACACTAAATAAAATAATACATGTCTAACGTCAATAAATAAAAACATAAAGCACACGACACATTTCACGCATACTGGCCAGCTACAGTATTCGTACGA
>JAGFPH010000109.1:91208-112170 GCA_018207615.1 Philaenus spumarius | reverse complement strand
TAAATCCTGTAAAATAGTCACATCTGATTGGAAGGCACCATTAGAAATATAAAATCTTGACGAATCCAATGGTAGCTTTATAATCTCGATATAAATACTTCAGTAGGTTGGCTTGAACGTTGAAGAAGTGGGAAAAGTACCACTTTCCTTGTTGAAAGTACCAAGATGATAAACTTGGCTACATAATGTACAGCCTAATGAATCGTTTTTGCAATCTAACCAAGGGAACGCTTCTTTTTTGCGCTCCCACATATCCTTAGAAAATATAGAAGACAATTTTGATAAATTTTCAACATCAGGTGTTGCTGAAGATGAAGGACTTACAACTGTTGCCTGTAAACCACTTATATCATCTAAAGGCACAGGGAGAAGAATAGAATTCGTCCCTGAGGCAGTTGCATCTGAATCCTCAGTTAAATGTTCGCCTATATCTTTATGTTGTTGTTTAGAGAAGAACGACAGAAGTGTTTTTTAATTTATCTTGGACGATTCCATAATCCATTGAATAATTGCACTGACACTGAGTAATTGCGTTCACCCTTCAATTTGTCTGATTTACAAATGTTTGTAAAGTTTATTTTATTATTTACATCAAGCATTTTATACCAAATTAATATTTAGCAATAAATTGGCTATTTTTTGTATTGCAGAAAACCAGTGTGGGAAAGCTGTTACCGCTCCACTACATCACTGTGTAGTATGCAATTTACATGCATTTAGCCAAACACATTAGTGTCACATTAAAGTTACTGTACAACAGGATGTATGTAAACTTAAAGAGCAAAAACAACTAATGCTCATTTTGCATAATATACTCTAAACGATATATGTTAACTTTTAGCGATTTGTACTTTATTTACCGTACTATAGGTTAAAGTGCGAAAATTACCTCTTGTTTATCATCTGAAATTATTACCGATTATTAATCACTAATGCCGACACAACTGTAGATATCTGAAAAATTAGGCGACTGTTTACTAAACCAAGAAAATATAGGCAATTGTTTACTATATTAAAAACGTATATGGGATTATTTACTATACTGCAAAAATATACGCGACTGTTTGTAATGAAGCAAATCTTCATTATAAAATAGCATTAAACTGTCATTACACTGTAAACCGAGTGATAAGAATTAATATGTTAGAAAACCAAGTGCTAATTCAAAACGAGTTGTGCCGTAGGCAATTTCCCACCTGGTGTAAGGTAAGCCCAAACTCTCCCCTCTCCATTCCGACAACCTTCTATATATAAGGTTCGGGCAGAGTCAGAAAGGAAGACTTGGGTATGACCAGCCCAACCGGACCCACCCTTCCTACCTTGTCACAGAGGCGTACTGATCCCTCGGCAATTTCATTCCAGTAGCAGAGGCATATTGAGCCCTCGCCAATTCTGACCTTGTTGCAGAGGCATAAAGAGCCTTCAACAATTATGTTCCTGTCGCAGAGGCGTATTGAGCCCTTGACATACAGTTCCTGTTGCAGAGTCATATTAAGCACTCATCAATTCTGTTCCTGTCGCAGTAGCATATTGAGCCCTCGGCAATTCTGTTCCTGCCGCAGTGGCATATTGAGCCTTCAGCAATAAAACCTTAATACCTACATGTTTATAGGTTAGATGTGAATGAGCAATGACCGTATCAAGAAATTTCATCCAGCCCGGAACTTCACGTAATGGAGAAACACCTCTACGGATCCAAGCAAATTCAACGTACGGAGAACTCCTAGCATGACCAGGCTAGTGATGATATGGACAGTGATTTACTACCGAACTGTATGAGATTTTGAATGGTAAAAGTGATATATAAATGTGTATAGTTGTTGCTGTAGTAATTCCACTGTCTCGAAAGATTAATGAATCAAAGCTTTTGGCTCAGGCTGACAATTATTAGTCCTGTTGCAGTAGGTTAGTTCAAGCTCATGTTTTGTTATTTTTGTGTTTACAATCTGTTAAAGTGCCATTTATTGCTCCATCAAATATAATCAGATATATATACACAAACAAATATGTGCATTTATATAATTAGTTCCCACACAGATACATACATTCTTTACAGCTTCTCCAACAAACACAGATTAAATACTTTAATGTACGAAGTAATACATTTTCAGATGGCTGGTGGAGTGTAAAAAAGTTAATTTTTACCAATTTTCAGATTCATGTTCCAACCCAAATCTTTATACAGATATTAAATAACTAGTTCCTTAGTTGCCTTATAATTTTCTAATTCTTACAAAATTTTGCAATAAAACAAGTATTTAACCACTTTACTTTTGTTTATTGTTTATAGGAAATAGATTAGGTCTCCAAATTTTCTAAAAGTAGCACTGTACTTTCTTAGAAATTAAGAGATTTTGGGTTTAACAAATTTTGACAAAAGTTTACATTACGACCCCTTGCCATATTGCTGCACACACAAAAAATGCTCTAATACATAATTGAGTTTAATTCTATTTCTAAGTATGTAAACAAAAATGTAAATAAATAAATAATAAAATGTAAATTAATTTATAAATGTAAACAAATAAACAAAAATAGGAAATAAAATTAAAAAATTTAATTTAATTAATTATAAACAGAAAATAAAACACTTTAAACTTAAACTCAATTAATTCACAACTTATTTAACTCAGAAAATATTAGACGTATCTTTTCAATGACATCGGAATTATTTGAATTATTTGAAGTTACATCCGACATAGATATAAGTATTTAGTTCATGTTACACTAAATGAAAAGATCCAGAGATTTGAAATAGACTCTGGTGCAAAATATTCATTGCTTGCAGAAGATGATTTTCAACGTCTCAATCTAAATGTTCCTCTACAGGACATTAGTTTGATTTTTAACTTCGAAAAGGAGCTAAGCCTGTCTTCACTCGTGAGCGAAATGTTCCTCATGCGCTACGAGAACTTGTCGATAAAAAACTAGATTATTTACAATCAAGTGATATCATAACTCCTGTCAATTGCAGTGACTGGGGATCACCTTTAATTGTAATTCAAAAACCTAATGGAAGTGTTTGACTTTGTGTTGATTACAAGTGCGGAGTGAATGAAAGACTAGTTCAAGCTAACCATCCAATCAGAAGAATTGATGATGTTCTAAGTAGTTTACGTAACTCACGTTACTTTTGCAAACTCAATTTATTTAAAGCATATCTACACTTACAAAACGATGAAGAAAGTAGTAAAATCCAGACAATATCAACTCATAGAGGTACGTAACGAATGAATAGGTTAAGTTTTCGTATTAAAACAGCTCCATCTGAATTTAACAGAATCCTTTCACAGATTTCAAACGGAGTTCCCAAGACAGAAGCATACTTCGATGACATCACTGTACATGGATGTACACTTGATGAATGCACTTCAAACCTTAAACTTTGCTTTCAAAGTCTAACAGATTATGATCTACATTTTAACAAACAAAAATGTTCTTTCTTCTCTCAATCAATTGAATACCTTGGACATATAATTGAATACAAAAAAATAAGAAAATAGGGGGATTCATGCAACCTGTGGTAAATGCTTAATGAGTTATCATGCTAAACTGCTATTTGAATTTTGATTGAAGGACCGCTTGTGCAAATGTGTTAAAATGTTATTTGTTAAAGTAAGGTTGTCCTTGTTCAGGTTTTGTGAGTTTGATCAAATAAATAACTTTTAATTGAAACACCAAAGACAAGTAGAAAGGAAAAGTCCTCCTCATTTAATTGTTCAATTTGATTGTAAATAAAAACACCATTTTGATAATATTAATCAATATATTTTAAATTTATTTTGTAAAAAAGGATTTCTAATAACAAAAAATTTACAATAAAACAATAAAAATATGTTCAGGATAAACAGCCTTGTCCCCTCCGAGGTTCCAGAAATTACTGTACTACCCGAAAAATAATAAATTGAAGAATATTAATACCTGAGTAATTTATTACTGGCATAATAGTTAATATGAAATGGGTTAATTCATAGGGGTTCTTTTTAGAAAATAGGAATTACTTGTTATATTTTTATGTATTACTGTAGTACTCAGAACATTCTAAAGATTGATTTGGTATATAGTTTATTACATTATTTTGATTGCATCACACTTTTTACAGTTGTTTAGACTGAAACTGTAATACCCTACGCACTTTATAATTTGTGCATTATATTTTAGATAAAATTAGGCCTCATTTTCTGCATTTTTTGGAAACATATTTTGCGTTTTCGTGATATATAGGCTAAATCACTAAAGTTTAGAATATGCCTCTTAACCATATTCTTTATTTTGTAAAAGAGATTTTTTCCCTACTTACTAAATAATGTATATATTACATTTTTGTATATTTATAACAAGATTAGGCCTCTTTTTGGTTCCTTTTAGCTAAAATCAAATACCGGTACACAGAAATATTCTCTGTAATTTTTTGAACACGAAAATGTATAAATGTACTTTAATAAAATGGTTTAGATAGGTTTTTAGATGAAAATGTGTTCCAGTAGTAAAAATGTGCCTGCCAGTATAGAAATATTCAACTGCCAGATAGAGGGTCAACAAGAAAGTAAAAAAAGAAAGAAAATTATGTGTAACTTCGTCGGATTCCCGGAAATTAAAGATAGGAGAAAATGTTTATTTTCCTTCCTCCATCGTTTCCCCTGTTCCTTCCGAATTCTTTTTTTGATTTAGAAATTATTATTATTATTTTCCATCTCAAATAAAACAAGTACAAGAAAAACCCAAAATTATAACAAACAACCTGTTTTGTTGATTCAAGCTGAAAACCTTAAATTACATTCCCCAAGAGTTTTACGACATTACCACTGGTTTACGAGACCCCAGACCATGGTAAAGTCGAGTGTGTTATCTACTCTAAATAGCACACTTCTGTCAAACGAATTTCTCGATTTTACCACACTTACAAATTTAACAAACTTAACACAGGTTGCATGAATCCCCCTAATATCTCCAACCAAGACCGATGCAATCTGAAACATGACTAGACCAACTAATTCTGACAAAGTAAGAAGATTCTTAGGACTTGTGACATATTATTCAAGATTTATACCTAACTTTTCAACCATGATTTACCCCCTTCGATGCCTTCTAAAAAAAGGGAACGTTGGTTATGGACTTCAAAATGTGAATCTGCTTTTCTGAATTTGAAAACGAAACTTTGTAGCGATCGTGTTCTTGTCCCTTTTAATCCAAGTCTACCTCTGAATATAATAACCGATGCCAGTCCCTCTAGTGTTGTTGCCATACTAAGCCACTGCATGGAAGGTAAAGAAAGACCGATTGCCTACGCCTCAAGATCACTTACACAAGGGGAAATGAACTATAGTCAGTTGGACTGTGAAGCTTTAGGCTGGCCACACATAGAACAGACACGTTTAGTCATTTTGACTAATAGCAACTAAAACGAGGGGTTTAGCATGGGTGGTTATGGGGTCGCCACACACTGCATCAAACTAGACGAACAGACGTCTAAAGACGTTTTTCCTTGACTGACGCAGCTCCCTCAAAAGACACCTTTAGTCAAAAGCTATCAGACACTGTCCATCAGAGCCACCTGCGCATGCTCCTTAATAAAGTCTACAAGGTTACTCTTTTCGTTTATAGGGTGTACCCAAAGTTCTCTGTTATTAGTGCCTTTTTCAAACAAGTTAATCAAGTTCCACATCATGATTATCGCTTTCTCTTCATTTCAAAGTTAGGTTAAAAACTTCCAATAAGCACTAAATGCACACAATACAACAATCTGGTGGACAGATGAACTGCAAATGAACTGAAAATGGAGGGAGGTCAGAGGGCAGTGGCCTCTGTGGAGAGCCATGACGCCCAGTGACTAAAACCCCCATACACAGAATCAGTCAAACAGACAGAAAAGACTAAAGACGTCTTTGACTATGACTGACCTTGTCTGATTCTGTGTGCGGCCAGCCTTAGCCATCATATTTGGGGTAAATCACTTCTATTATTATCTATTTGATAAACATTTCAGCCACACCACAGACAATCAACCATTATCAAGAAATCTCCATCAGAACAAAGTGCTTCTACAAATGACATCTGCTCGTCTTTTGAGATATGCAACATGTCTATCTGGTTTTAATTATTCTGTCAAGTTCAAGAAAGGAGATGAAAACAAAAATGTTGACTGCTTATCAAGAACTTCAATAAAACAGCTTCAAACTTCAACTGACCAACTGATCGGAGATGAAGTGAACGGAATGTATTTCGACAAAATATTTCACATTTCAAATGAAGAAATAACCTTTTCAACTATCAAGACTGAGATGCAAAAGATCAAGAAATGAGAAAAATTGTCAAACAACTCAAAAGTAAAGGAGAATACTCTGAATTCACCCTCATATATAAAACAATTTTTAGAGGGGACAGAATATTCATTCCAAGAAGTCTAAGATCAAAAATACTTGAAGAACTACATGAAACACATTTAGGAACGACAAAAATGAAGCAATTGTCACGACGGTATGTGTACTGGCCTGGCATAGACACCGATATTGAACGAATTGTACGAAGATGTGAACAATGCGCTTTAACAAAGTCCAACCCTCCAAAACAAGTTCACTTTTGGAAGACGCCTGAAAGTAATTGGGACAGAGTATTGATTACGCAAGTCCAGTTGACAATACCTACTTCTTAATCTGCATGGATGCAAAATCAAAGTGGGGGGAAGTAAGAATATCAAAAGTAACTGCTGATTCCTTCAAGACTATCGATCTACTAGAATATATTTTTGCTTTTCATGGTTATCCAAGACAAATGGTATCAGACAATGCTGCTATTTTCAAAAGTGATGAATTTCAAACGTAGGCCTATTGCAAAAACAGTGGAATTTTTTCAAAATTCATTGCTCCGGGTCATCCGGCAACATACGCTTTGATAGAGAGAAATGTTCAAACCCTCAAACAAAAACTTGTAGCTACCTCTAATGAACACATTCCAATTAACCCTCCAAGTGCTGAGGAGATCATTCTTTAGTGCTAAGCCTTTTTAGGGCATCACGCAAACATATTTTGAAATTTTTTTATTTATATTTGACTTATTATATATCAATGTGTTCAGAAAAGATCAGAGAATAATATGGTAATAGTTTTATTTACTTATCATTATCCAGTAGTATAATGGATGATAAATCACAATGAGAAAAAAAATTCACTTAAATTTTGAACTTTAGAACCTACTCACATTCACTAAATTAACAGAATTAAAATTTCAAGATACACAAAATGTTTAAAATTTTATAATAAACACAAATATATACAACAATGGACACTTTGAAGAATAAAAAAACACACTTACAGGTAAAAATATCTAAGCATGTCACATTTCACGTTTAGGTTAGAGCTAGTTTACACAAACGTAATCAAACGTTTTCATTCTTCAATGTTGTACCCTACTAACCACATCAACCAAGGATTGTTTGACAGAATCGCCATAAGGTAATTATAATATTAAACGTTTTCAAACTACATCTTACTGTTGACAATATTGTCGTCTATTATATTTGTTTTTCTCCAATGAAGACAAACTAACACTGCCTACTAGATAGAGAATTCAATTATTTACTTTCATTCTATGTGAAATTCAAGTTTGTCCGATAAGAATTAGCTTGGATACATCGATTTTACGAATCATCTCAATATTGTCGTCTGCTACATTTATTTTTCTGCAATGAAGACAAACTAACATTGCCTACTAGATAGATAATTCAATTTACTTTCATTCTATATGAAGTGCTAGTTTGTCCAATAGTTATTAGCTTCGATATATCGATTTTACGAATCGGCTCTTATAGAGTCGATAGCACGTTACAAGGGGGTCGAATCGGCTCTTATAAAGTCGATAGAACTTCGAGGGTTAAAGACAAATTAAGAAAGATATTGTTTCGATATCGAGCTACCCCTCTTGCATATGAAAAATCACCTGTAGTACTTTATTTAAATATAAAATTCAGAATTCTCTTGAATGCTATCTTCTCAAACAGCCCGAAACCTTCAAGTAGTTAAATCAAGTCTACAAGAAGCTCTCTAAAGGAGAGAATACAAGTTTGATTCTTCAAAAATAACAAAAACATTTGGGAGTTTGGTGAAGTATACAAGAAAATTGACAAACTACACTATTTGATACTTTTGGACAGTGGAAGAATAATAAAAAGACATATTAACCAACTTTACTCAATACTAGTCAGCAAGGAAAATAAGAAGTCTGTTATTTTTGGCCCTACACAGTGTTTTGATGTTCCATGACTTCCTCAAACTATAAAAAATGAAGACGTTCCATTACTACCACATCCAGTTATACCACCTCAAGAGATCAATCCCGACCAAAACCCAAGATGTTCGGAGAGAATGAGAAAACAACCAGTACGGTTTAAAGACTATGTTATGTAAAGTTCTTATTTTCTTCCGTGTATCCTAATTTTGTTTCCAATGGACTTTTGAATTTAAGTGGGGAAGAGTATTGTAGATATCATATGTTTATTGCATCATATGTTTATACTCTAAACAATAGTCATATGTAAATTAAATAACTCTTTAGCAATAGTTTTAGTACATTGTTATGTTCAAGTTCTGTTTGAACTTTAGATTAATAAAAAATCTTGCTACAGTTAATTAACTAATTCAACACACAATAAAAACTTCAACACAGAATCTCACAGGCTAAGTTAATATGAAAGGAATATTTATAAACACATTGTAATAAGCACTAAAACCTTCCTGGTGTATTATCATGTTTATTGGTGATGATGTAGGCCTACCCATAATATTTGTTTACAAATTCAAATTTCTAAAAGTAAAAATAAAATACAGAAAACAGTTCTCACAAAAATACGTTTATAGGTCAAACACGTTTCAACGACAAAGTCGTCATCTTCAGTGTCACATGAGCTGCAACTAAATTATAACTAAGGAGGCAAGGGGTTATGCTACATATTAATTTATACCCGTGTGGTAGATAAAAGAAACTGTTACAGATGGTCAACTACATTACAAAAGGGTGCTGCAATGTGTGTGAGGGCGAGGGGTAGCAGGGGGAAGAGGGTGTAATTCAGATTTTACACACTAGATAGCTCGCCCAGTAGCGCTTAGTCTGTGAAAACTTCCTACGTTACATACACATCTTCTCTCCTCACTACATAAACGACTGACGGAGACACTAAAGCATATTCCTTCTCCACTTCCTTATTGTAAGACTAAACATTTCCCCTTGCTTGATGTAAAAAATGTAGAAACAATGTCATGGCTTTCGGTATTGAATCTTATTTTTCCTTATGAAAAGCGATGTACGTATGAGGGTTCTCGAACTTCATTTCCATATTTAAAGATGGTGGGCGTTTATAAGACGGCACAGTAGCCTATATGTATTGTTTTGAATGACAAAAGTAATTTCATACGAAATGCACTAATATTATAAAAAGCTGTAGTACAAACATTTCTGTAACAATACTAAAGTAAACATTTACGTAATGCAAATGTGAAGTAATAAGAAGCTGCTGTACAATTTTTTATAATAGAGAAATTAACATATTGTATTGCTGCGAATCATATCAGTACTTTCCAAGGAAATTCCCAATTATTACAATTGGTGCCAACAAAAATACTTCCCACAACATTATTAAAGTAAACATTTCCTTAATAACAATACAAATATGTTCATGTATAAGAAATGGGAACAAACATATAAAATTTATCAGTGAGAATCAAAAGAACACTTGATTAATGTTTTAATAAAATTGAAGGATTTTATTGAAACATAATTCAACAAACACGCAAACCTTAACGTAGCCCTCACATCAGAAAACAATCTTGCCAAACTATTATAAAATGCCAAAGACCCCATATCACAACAAGAAAAAGCCGGCATCTTTATATATATAATACGTGAAGCCGTTTTTTGTAAACACAACTCCTCCCTTATTTCTGGACCAATTTTAATGTTTGAGGTTTCAAAAAATTCGTCTCATTTCGTAGTTTTGCAATAAGGTTTTAGATGTCAAAAATTCTTATCCTTAATGGCGTGAGCTAATCTCAAAGGTCGGGTTTTCCCCATAAGATTAACATGGAAAATATTTAAAAACCATTTCTATACAAAACAGCTGTTTATAATAAGAAACAAACTAATCCAGCTGATTTCGTGGATGTAAATAACGATGATTACAGTATTCAGAAGGTTATAAAAACATTTTAATACAAAACAGCTGTTTATAATAAGAAACTAACTACCTAATACAGCTGCTTTGTGGAAGTAAATATTGATTTTTATAAGGGAGGAAATGAATTATTTATTCAAATTATAAAATTTACGAACTATTTGTTTTGAACATTTAACATTATTTACCATCTTAGTTTTGAGGTTATTATTTATAACTTTTTTGTTAGGTTTTTGATTAAGTGTAGACCTGAGCCTTACTGGTTCTTTTAACCTTTATTATTAGGCCTACTGCTGTTATAAAATATAAGAAATAATTTGATTTGAACATTTAACATTATTTACCATCTTAGTTTTGAGGTTATTATTAATCCTACACTTTTATTATAATTAAAACATAACATATGTTTTTAGAAGGTCGCACCGGGGGTTGGCGTGCGGAGCACGCAGGGGTCTCCCCTAGTTTACAGTTCATGTGAAAAGAAATTCATTGGTCAAACTATTAGGAATATAAAAATTAGAGCAAAAGAACACTTTAACCCATTTAAAATAGCACATTTTTTAAATTATTTGATGATGTTCATGTTTTTATATTGTTTCAATTAACATGACTCCAGCTTTAACTTCAATGTTTTTCTTAATACCTATAAATTTAGCCTATATATGCTTCGTCATTTCTACATAATTGTACTATTTATTATTGTACATATAATATATATTTATTTAATTTTATGTGTGCATATCTTGCGATCGTATTATAGAATGTATTAGTAAGTTCTATATTTGAAAGTTACGCATAGTCTTAGTTTTTGTACTTTTAGTTCTTTAAATTATAGGCTACTACGGATCTAGGGATGCGGGAGCGTCCCGCCCGCCAAGAAAATCGAGAACGAGACTGCGACCAAGAACACTGTTTACGCGACAGAACAAGTACGGGTTTTCACCCTCCCCTACCTCGACCCCTTGTGGGTCAATGATGTTGATTTTTCGTACACCGTTTCTTGAGGGGCCCCTGAGGACGTGTACAAAATTTTAATTTTAAGGACCATCAGATCACGGAGCTATGGAAGTATAAAAATCTTTATTTTTAAAGTTTTTCTACTTATTGTTCTTGTTTTTTGACAGGGCTGCAGCCTCACAAACTTAACGGATCGAGCTTAGATTTTGCACACACATTCGTTATGCTCCAATTAAAGTTATTATAACGGAAGTAGGGGACGCCAATGGATTATAGGATTATAACGGATAATAGCTCCCCGCCAAACAGTGTTGAAAGAAATATCAAGCTCCAAGCCAAACAGCGTTGAAACAAATTTCAAGCTCCCCTCAAACAACGTTGAAAGAATTTTGAAACTCTCCGTCAATCAAATCAGCGATGAAAGAAATTAACTATTTTACACAGGTTTCTATGTGCTCATCAAGACCGAGGCGCGAAGCACTAAACATGTTCCTTTGGCGGTATTTCATTCATATCAATTCTTTTTTCGGCTGTGGAGGTTTTCTTGCGGGCAAATTTTTACAACAGGGTTGTTTTTTGGGACATATCACATCTTTTTGAATTAAGGAGAAAGAGGAAAACTTCATCAATACGAGATATTGCAATAAAAATGCTTTATCTCCATCCAGCAGGACTTCGTGTAGGTTGGAGTTGTATTTAGGCTACTATTTTTTAAAGCTTTTGTTAATTCTTCAGATAAAATTAATTTTAGGTATCAATAACGAAATATTTTATTATTTAAAGAAATAATTTTTAATATGTGCTACTTGAAGTGAAATATAAATAATAATAAATCCTGAAGTTTTCTTAATGAATTTTTTATTAAAATATTTTAATATTATTTTACATTTTGGTTATAATTTGCTGTAAATAACTAAAACTCTTTTTATTGTTCATTACTTCTAATATCTGACCCGTTAAAATTTGTGTTATATAAAAATGGAGGTTCAATTAAAGTGTCATACGTCTCATCTCAGCCATTTACTACACTTATCGCATGGTAGAACGTTGATGTCAACCAGAAAGTAAACAACTATTTGTAAGGCTAATTTTTAAGTTGGCAAATCACCTTATTTTAAGGAGGTTATTTGTTTTTTTTAATTAGTAACCCTCGCAACATGGTTTATTTTTCTGCCCATCTCATATATTTTTCTTAAAAACAACAGACTTCATCTAGGGTTACCAAACCTAACTATGCCGACTGCGATTTTTAACTCAGTAAAAGTGCACAACTACAAGGATTGCACAACTGTAGGCCTATTTGTTAAAATGTTTTATTTAACATTATTATATATTTAAAGAAAGATAAAACTATTATCTTTTAATTGCTTTTTATTTCATATTGATAGATTAAATGATTTAGAAGTTATTAATAATATAATGAAAAAATTAATAATGAAATATGGTTATATGTTATACGAAGATGTACTAATGTTTCCGAAGTTAAACGAATAGGTAGGGCCTACTTCTTAAAATTTATATAAACGAATATATTGATGACAAAAGGTTGTATTTATACACAGTTTTTAACCTTAAAGCAAATCTTATAACGTATTATAGCATACATTAGTTCTACAACTCATATTTTTAAAATATCACAAAATACTTCACAAGAAATTATAATGATTGAATTTGTAAACATAACTCCAAAGTATAATCTAAGCTGAGTTTTGTGTAAATATTACAGATGATGGCTAAAATCAGCTGTTTTATTCAAATTTAAAAATTAGGGCTAGGCTAGTGTTTTTGAATTTAGAATCTGTAAAAAATAGTTCAACTGATAGAACTGAAATAATGATAATGAGGAAATATACATGACCTCATTTCAAAATTGAATTAACTGAGTATTTTTGAATCATGAACAAAAAACCTTTTTAAGAAATAATAAACCATTCTGTAATCATTTTCAGCGTTTTGAAACAGTAAATAACTCGCCTTCTACTGAACATAGCCTATCGGGTGTAAATTTTGACCACTTTTTCAGGGGTCCCCCCATTGAACAACTCTGACAAAATCTTGACCCTTTCTAACCAACCCCTAAACATTAACCCCCCATTTTAGAGCAGATGGAGTTTAAATTGCACAAAATGCAGTTCCTTGGAGCATATCGAATGTGTGTGCAAAATCTAACCTCGATCCGTTAATCCTGTGAGGCTGTAACCCCGTCGAAAACAAGAAGTAGAAACATTTTTAAAATAGCGATTTTCAAACATTCATAAGTTCGACATCTGATGGTCCTAAAAGTTAAAATTTGGTAAACGTCCTCAGGAGCACTTCGAAAATGGGTATACGAAAAATCAATACCAGTGACCCCCCCCCCAGCAAAAAGAGTGGGGGGGAAATCCGTACCCCCTTTTTTGGGGGAGGAGGACAAATTGCACAAAAGGCACTTTCGTTGGAGCATAACGAATGTGTGTGCAAAATCTAAGCTCGATCCTAACGGAGTTTGTGAGGCTGTAGCCCTGTCAATGAACAGGAACAATAAGTAAAAAAACTTTAAAACTAAAGATTTTTATACTTCCATAGCTCCGTGATCTGATGGTCCCTAAAATTAAAATTTTGTACACGTCCTCAGGGGCTCCTCAAGAAACGGTGTACGAAAAATCAACATCATTGATCCACAGGGGGTCGAGGTAGGGGAGGGTGAAAACCCGTACTTGTTCTGTCGCGTAAACAGTGTTCTTGGTCGCAGTCTCGTTCTCGATTTTCTTGGCGGGCGGAACGCTCCCGCATCCCTAGATCCGTAGTAGCCTATAATTTAAAGAACTAAAAGTACAAAAACTAAGACTATGCATAACTTTCAAATATAGAACTTACTAATACATTCTATTATACGATCGCAAGATATGCACACATAAAATTAAATAAATATATATTATATGTACAATAATAATAAATAGTACAATTATGTAGAAATGACGAAGCATATATAGGCTAAATTTATAGGTATTAAAAAAACATTGCAGTTAAAGCTGGAGTATGTTAATTGAAACAATATAAAAACATGAACAACTTCAAATAATTTTAAAAAATGTGCTATTTTAAATGGGTTAAAGTGTTCTTTTGCTCTAATTTTTATATTCCTAATAGTTTGACCAATGAATTTCTTTTCACACGATTCGCAGTTAATACTGTAAATGCCGGATTTTTCTTGTTGTGGTATGGGGTCTTTGGCATTTTATAATAGTTTGGCAAGATTGTTTTCTGATGTGAGTGCTACGTTACGGTTTGTGTGTTTGTTGAAGGATGTTTCAATAAAATCCTTCAATTTTATTAAAACATTAATCAAATGTTCTTTTGATTCTCACTGATAAATTTTATATGTTTGTTCCCATTTCTTATACATGAACATATTTTTATTGTTATTAAGGAAATGTTTACTTTAATAATGTTGTGGGAAGTATTTTTGTTGGGCACCAATTGTAATAATTGGGAATTTCCTTTGAAAGTACTGATATGATTCGCAGCGATACAATATGTTAATTTCTCTATTATAAAAAATTGTACAGCAGCTTCTTATTACTTCACATTCGCATTACGTAAATGTTTACCGTACTTCAGTATTGTTACAGAAATGTTTGTACCTACTACAGCTTTTTATAATATTAGTGCATTTCGTATGAAATTATTTTTGTCATTCAAAACAATACATATAGGCTACTGTGCCGCCTTATAACCGCCCACCATCTTTAAATATGGAAATGAAGTTCGAGAACCCTCATACGTACATCGCTTTTCATAAGGAAAAATAAGATTCAATACCGAAAGCCATGACATTGTTTCTACATTTTTGATCAAGCAAGGAGAAATGTTCAGCCTTACAATAAGGAAGTGGAGAAGGAACATGCTTTCCTGCCTCCGTCAGTCATTTATGTGTATGTGACGTAGGAAGTTTTCACAGACTAGACTAAGCGCTACTGGGCGAGCTATATCTAGTGTGTAAAATCTGAACTACACCCTCTTCCCCCTGCTACCCATCGCCCTCACACACATTGCAGCAGGACCTTTTGTAATGTAGTTGACCATCTGTAATAGTTTCTTTTATCTACCACGCCCTACTCTGTAAGAGGGTATAAATTAATATGGAGCATAGCCTCTTGTCTCCTTAGTTATAGCTCATGTGACACTGAAGATGACGGCTTTGTCGTTGAAACGCATTTGACCAATAAACACATTTTTGTGAGAACTGTGTTCTGTATTTCATTTTTACTTTTAGAAATAATATTTCTCACGAGTCAAGCTCGATTATATTTATAGAAATTCTTGTTTTCGAAAATCACACATAGGCAACCCTAAATAAATTTTGATTGACATTCTGCTAGTAATTTGGACTTAACATGATGTTAAAGGTTGTGCTTTTACTTTGTAATCAACTGGTGATCACTATCTTCTAATAAAGTCTTTTTCTTTTAAAAACGGAGCTTCCAAGTTGAATAGTAGGCTAATAATACAGTTATCATGTAGGTTCTCAACATAACCTATATAGGTCTAAATACATATTATGAAACACAAAATTTCTGAAAATAGCTAGGCTAAAAGACTAGTACAGTAGCTAAGATTATTTAAAAATAATAACTCACTCTGAAAAGAACTGAACTGAAAAAAACACTAGAAAAGTAAATAGAAAGTGTTTTATCAATGTTTACACAACGTTAAATAAGTAAAAGAATTAAAGAAAAATAGATATGTATACTTGGCTAAAACTGTTTACTTTGTCCAGATTTTAAATAAACAAAATAACATTAACTTTAGAATTCAGGTGTTTTCTCCAAATGAAATGAAAATAAACTGACGACTTTAACTAGGGCACTAGTACCAGTTGTCAAATTGTCATTACTCAACTTCTAAACTTGACTTACAACTTAGAATTTAATAATCGAACAATCAAAACTGCCGATTTATTGATTGATTGCTAAATCGAACTAAACTACCGATACATACATTCATCTTAATTCATGGTTATTTCCAATTGATTAATTCGAACAATATTTTATATAATTTCTATTTGTATAATATAATTTTAATATTTAAAGCCCAATACAAATATTTTTGTTTGTCGGTACCATTGATAGAAATTATAACAGTTTTGAGTTTATTCATATCGCAAGCTGCACTATATATACTATAAAATAAAGTGCAACCTATTTATTAGCGAATTTCCATAGGAAAAATGAGCTATTGCAGTGGCCCTTATGGCGAAACCCAAGGTCGGGAGTAGCAAATGAGCACCGATCATGGTCCCCAGAACACGATTTGGGGTGTCATAAAAATTCATATATATATTATATATATATGTATATATGTTTTCGCACTCTAGCGGCCGCATTTTAAGTCCGATTTAGACCAAATTTGGTACACGTGTTGGTTGTCTATGTCGCTCGGACGAGTTCGTTAGCCAAAAAAATCCAACACCTGGAAGTACGTTTTTTGACCGAAAGTAACTATTTTTTGAGATTTTTACTACGAGAATGAAATTGTTTTAGAGTTTTTTCTAAAATTATAAATGTAGGATGTTATTCTGCACATTTTGTTTTTTTACGTGACCTTATAGCTCGCTTGGTTCCCCCAAAATCGACCAAAACGTAAAATACCATAAAAGTACCCGGTTCGAAGCAAGTGGTGTACAGTGACTTTCTATCTAGTCACTGTAAAGTGGTGCAAACTCGCGAGACCTCTAGGAGGAAACAAATTCTACTAATATATTGCGTACACACAGACAGCTGTTCAACGCCTTCGTGAGTAGACCTATTTAACAAATTGTTGGTTAAATACTGGTTAAATACTTTCTCACTATACTGTAGTATAGAGAAAGTATAGTGATCGCAAAAAAAATCGATGTTGAGATTTTTGTGGAAATATCCGTTTTGGGACCCCCTGAGTCCAAAAAAGTGGTTTTTACAAAATGTCTGTCTGTATGTCTGTCTGTATGTATGTCTGTATGTATGTCTGTATTTATGTCTGTATGTAGACAAAGCTAGAGAGAAAACTATTCGATCGATTTCAACCAAATTTGCACCAGACATGTCCAGTACGCCTGTATAGATGCACGAAAAAGGGTTTTGAACAATTTTGAAAAAGAACCCCCTTTTGGCCAAAAACCCCCCAAAAATACAGTTATTATTTTTTTATAAAAAAACAGCTCTAACGATTTTGATAAAATTAGGCTTATTTGTAGCCTTTAATGTGCCCTACCATATACTAAAACCAGCATCTTTCTAAAAATTCTCGTTTAGCTAATAATAATAATAATAACTGATTTTTGGGGGTTTTTTGGCCATAAGGGGGGTTGTTTTTCAAAATTTTTCAAAACCATTTTACGTGCATCTATGAAGACCTAATTGACGTGTTTGGTGCAAATTTTTTCGAAATCGATCGAATAGTTTTCTCTCTAGATAATAATAATAATAATATTTATTAATTAATCTCCAACTTTAATAAAAAAAACTCTCCTACCCCACCCTACAAGTCACAGTGAATCTGTTTAGTAATTTAAATGTATTTGTGAGAAAGTATGTGCTAGTTCCTGGTACCGTTTATTTTGTAGTGGTCGTTGCCCAAGGTCTCTAGATAGAAACCTTTCTATCTAGAGACCTTGGACCTTGGTCGTTGCCATCTAAAATCTATAATGTTTGATTATGGACGTTCATCAAGGCTATAATCTTTCATTATGGACGTTCCTCTAGATAGGCCACCTAATGCATTTTTTAGTGAGAGATTTTTGAAGCAAAGGTTCAAGTAGTGTCAATGTCTGACGACAGGTTGCGCTGATCTTGAAATGTTTAAAATGGTTATTTTGTTCACGGCTAGAATGAGCTACAGTCGACTTACCGTCACTAGACAGTAAATTGCCACTTTTAGTTTGTTTAATAATATGTGACATTTTAGTATTTAAATTAAATCTGTAGATGTATTTTATAAATACAGTTATCAAGCTATTGATATTATTAAGTACAAATATACACAGTCATTGTATTCGAATATTACAAAATCATTACAATCCTTATATATAATTCTGTAAGCGAAATTTTAGATTCAAAATTGTGGGAATTTGGTAAATCGGAGGATGATGGGAGAGGTATCAAATTAAAGGTATCGATTCAATGAACGAGGGAAAAATATAAGTTTTTTCTAAAATTAAAAACTAAGGGGTTTTTGGGGTCCCCGAAAAACGAAAAATCCCATAAGAAATACATGAGAATTAAAAAAACATCTGCTTTGTTTACATTAAAACATTTGGTATTAAATAAATAAATTAAAAACATAAAACAGCTGTTCTGTAGTTTACATTCAAACATTTTATCTATACTAACTAGGGGAGACCCCTGCGTGCTCCGCACGTCAACCCCCGATGGAACCTTCTAAAAAGATATGTTATGTTTTATTTGTAATAAACAGACTTGGGATTAGCGATTAAAAAAATTAACGATTAAAATTAATCGTTAAAAATATGGGTAACTTTTAACTTAATCGTTAGTTTTAAAACTGATTTAACTTTTAACTCTTAATCGTTAAAATATTGGTTAACGATTAAAACTAACGTCAGTTAATTTGACGGATGCCCGGAAAGATTTGTCACAATGGAAATGCCGGCCGTGTGGGTGGGCCTGACGCGACAACATTCAATATTCCTTAGTTTGGGTTATTTATTGCTTATTGGCAGGCCGGAAGGGGTGGGGTATCTAAAGAAAGATAGAAGTAGCTATTAGCCCAGATATCTTATACCTGTAGAAGGTACCTGGGTTATTAACTAACTGTAACGTAAACAAACAAAACAACGCCGTTAACATACCCATCAGTGTCATTCAATTAGCCCTTGGTTATACGCATTCCATTATTACAGTTGGATAGTTTTGTCAATTTTGTATAATAAGTTGTTTAATTGTTTTGCCCTGTTATAGTGATTGACAGTTTAGATTTTATTTAGTGAATTAGTGATTGTTAATATTGAGTTAGGTCTAGTGTAGCAGTATTTTATTTTTTTACTTTTTAATTTTAATTTAATTATGTCTTTATTGTGGAAAGTCATTTCAAACTTTTATGAACAAATGACGAGGGAGGGAAATAGTTTAACATTTAAATGCCTATTGTGTTTACCAAAATTTAAAACAATCAAGGCTTCAGCAATTTCTGCCTCCAATTTAAGGACCACTTAAAGGTAAGTTATGTATTAGCCGTTTTAGGTTGTTGCCTATCCAATTTGTGCCATATATTATTGAGATTTGTGTTTTATTATAGGGCATACGTTCAAGGACGTTTACATATATTATAGGGCGTTTGCAAGCATTTTTTCAAAAATTCACCAAATATAGTAATTATATACCAATTCGAAATTGGTCCGTAGCTTTGTTTGTTTGTATGTAGGGGGTAATCTCTGGCACTACAGAACCGATTGAAAAAATAGTTTTACTAATAAAAAGCTACACTATCCCTGAGTAACATAGGCTATAATTAATTTCAATAAAAACCTTTTTTTATTTTAATATTTGTAAATTAGTCGGAAAAAATTCTTAGGTTAGGCCTAGAATGATAAAACAACACATGTATTTACATTTATTACCATAGCAACCAATTGAATAAAATAACATATAATTACCGTAATATAGCTGGTAGCTCCAATATTTTCATTAACAGTTGATTTCAAAATTTGAAGCAATTATTTTTGTATTTCTAGCTTTTAGGTTAGGGTTTTAAAGTGTAGACCTGAGCCTTGCTGGTTCTTTTAACCATTATTATAACTGACATTATAAAATATATATGAAACAATTTGATTTGAACATTTAACATTATTTACCATCTTAGTTTTGAAGTTATTATTAATCGTATACCTTTATTATAAATAAAACATAACAAATGTTTTTGGAAGGTTAAATTGGGGGGTTGGCGTGCGGAGCACGCAGGGGTCTCCCCTAGTATAAAATACAAAGTCTTTAAAAAAGAACCTTAACTTTAAAATGATGTGTACTAAAATGTTCTGACTTTTTATTAAGAGGTTGGTACATTAAAGTAGACTAATGCAGGTTGCTTATGGATTTAATAATGAATGTTATAATGTTCATGTTCACACAGTATTTCCAATCAAAAATAGTTTTAATTATTTTAATTAGCTTTAGTAATTTACCATCAATAGGATGGTTAGCCTAAGTATTAAACAATTGATATTAAAATGTTTATCTACCGAAATTAAATACAAACACAAAATACTGTAGTTTAAAAAAATACCGTAGTAATGTACTATTAATGGGGATCTGGGTAGCTTATAAATTAAACAATTCATATTAAATTGAATAGGGTACGGTACAGAAATTATTGACAAACACTAAATAGATAAATAAAATAGCAATTTACTATCAATAGTAGAGGTAGCTTATGCATTAAACAATTTATATTATTTGTTACTCATCTGGCCCCACAGAACAGCAGTATTAAGTTGGTCTTTACGTTGGCAGATATACATGGTCCACAATGTATGCAATATATTATATGTTGCAGACGCTAGAGGACATGTGTATCTACTTTTCACACAAATAAATTTTGACAACCAAAAATAATTATTTATATATATTTTAAGTCATTGGGATACAAATGAAAAAACTCTGTGGCCAGGAGGTAAATTTTCACTCATAAGGGTTGGCAGTAAAAATGTTAAAATGAATATGTACAGAAATTATTTAAAAACACAACATACCTAGTTAAATATAATTGTAATTTACTATCAATAGGGGTGATAGCTTTTCCATTAAATAATTATTATTAAAACGAACATGTGCAGAAATTATTTACAAACACAACATAGTTAAATAAATT